>JAGDYQ010000054.1:3360114-3375836 GCA_021962125.1 Bulinus truncatus | reverse complement strand
ATAAAGTCGTTAACGTCATCGGTTATTAACGACGCCACAGAGCGACGCTCCCATTTATTCCCCCGCTCCGTGTCGTGACATCCGGGTGCCTCTATTCTAAGAATCGCTCGCTTCTCTCCATATTAGCCGGACTGATCATCCGTATGCTATTTTAAAATCATCTCTCTCTCTCTCTCTCTCTCTCTCTCTCTCTCACTCTCTCTCGTTCTCTCTTTCTCTCTCTCCCCACCTCCCTCCCTCTCTCTCCTCTCTCTCTCTCCCCCTCTCTCTCTTTCTCTCTTTCTCTTTCTCTACCCATCTCCCTCCCTCTCTCTCTCACTCCCTCTCTCGCCCTCTCTTTCTAGCTCTCTCTCTCTCTCTCTCTCTCTCTCTTACTCTATCTCTTGGACTAATCGTACTGAAGGTAGTTCACTTACATCTCCATTTTGTTTTATCGCTGAATTGATAAAGTGAACGACAATTATTTAAGTCGCTCATATCGGGCGAATGATTTTTTTTTTTTTGAACCACTTCTGAGACAGTGGAAGACAATGAAGGTGTTTCGTTTCTAATGCCACCGAGTCTGTCTGTCTGCAGCGCTTCTCAATCAATGATCCTTATGTAATCCAGCACCATTTTTTTTTTTACTAAATTACTGGATCGAGTAATCAACATTTTTTTTTAATCTTCTCTTTATCTTATCGTCAAAAAACCGAATACCTTTCTTAGTGGGGATCAAATCGCTGACGTTTAAGAACCACTCAGATACGAATGTTTCGAGACGATTGAGAGACGGGCGAAGGAGCCATGTATCTTTGGCAGAAACTCCTTTATATACATTAGTAGCTGACTGGTGATGGGGAACTGGTTTAATCGATTGCAGTCATCTGTATACCACGGCGAGAATGTTTCTTTGAATGACAAGCAGAGAGAGAGAGGGAGAGAAAGAAAAAAGAAATAAAGAGATGGAGAAGGCTGGTTAGGGTCTTCGTACTGTGAAAATGAGGGAGGAGGAGAAAAGGGGGTTAAAATAACAGCATGGAATGAGGTTACATGGATGCTAGAGTTTAGAAACTTTGAATATTTCAGATGCAAGCCCCCCCCCCCCCTCAAATGTAGTGGTAGATCCTATCGCGTGACCGTGCTATACAACAACACTCACGGTAACATAATTCACGACAGATAAATGTTAGTAGTAATACATGAGTTTGATAAGTTTCAGCGGATACCTGACTTGGATAAGTCTCAGCGGTATAAAATCTGACTGTGGTGTCATAATAGTAATACATGACTTAGTCTCAGTGGCATATGACCTGAATGTACACGGTTTAAATGGATAACCTGGCTTAAATAGCTGTCAGTAGCTACACTTGAAATATGTCTCGATAATTAAACCTGACTTCGATAAGTCTTTGACGTTGTACTTGACTTATTCATCTCAGCTGTTATACCGGACTTATTTGTCACATCTGTTATACTGGACTTATTCGTCTCAGCTGCTATACTTGACTTATTTGTCTCAGCTGCTATACTTGACTTATCCCTGCCTTCAATTACTGAGTCTGCCCGCTCGGCACGTCTCTCTGGGGAGGTAGTCAACGTTCAGTACTTGCAGCCACAACATTGCTAACTACACACCACCACCCCCCCTCCCGTCCTCCTGACACCATCCTCCACCCGGACACCTTTTACCAGTATCCACTCATAATTTATACCACACTGCGGCCGTTACCCACATATCTCAGACTTGTCCACTGAAATTGCCTGATTTCCCAGATGGAAGTGTAAATTGATGAGTGTCCAGAATTGATGGTTAAAACCTTGCAACTTAACGAATTTAGATCAATTTACGGTGAATTTTATTTATTTTTTTTAACAAAGCTGGATGAAAATGTATTTCAAAATGTCATGCTGGAAGAATCTTTTTAATTTATTTTTTTTGGAAAGATCCATCTGGTTGAATTTTTTCATTTTTATTTCCAGTGGGTTCTAGTTGTCAACTTTCAAAATTTCTTTTTACTTGGGGCACTTGGTTTGGTGAAAGGTCGCGCAGCGAACTGGCGCCCTTCTTCAAAGTCTTTGTTGTTTGAAACGAAAATTACATTTCGCTGCGTAACCCTTGCATGACCTTTGCCGTACCCCTTAGGGTACGCGTACCGCCGGCTGAGATCCGCAGAGTAAGTGTCGCAGTCTGACTGTCTTTCGAATTACGCAAGTTCTGTGATGGAGACATTTAATTACGCACGAGTGGTGTACGCGCATAGCCTTAAAAATTACACCAAAATAACGGGACCATTATTGTCAGTACGGTACAGAACGTCGTTTATCCGAACGTTTATGATCCGGAGTGTAAAATATCCGGACCAGTTTTTTTTTTGGTCATATACATGTACTGTATATGAATACGTTTTCGAACAGTGCAGTGTTCAACATTTGTTGCGCGAGAGGCCAAAAGTGACGGGAAACCCCAAGGTTAGGGATCCTGTTAAAGGCGTTAGAAAGCGTTTCTAATTTTTAGCCCTCCTAACTCGCCGTAGTCCTAATATTCGTATAGTGTCCGGTTTCATATACTGCGTGGATCGCATTCGGTTTTTACGGTTATCCGAACACAATGGCGTATCCGAACGGTGTCCGGTCCCAATTGATTCGGATAAACGACGTTCTTCTACTGTATATCAAATATTAATGGACATTGTTAGTTAAATGCACAGAGGCAAAGACTGTATCATCTCGGAGCCTCAAAATACCCACCCAAGAGCAGGCGAATTCTCTATGAGTCGCTTTTGGTCCACCGCTTTTCTAGATAATTTTACGTCCGCTTATTTTTTTCAATGTAAAATTGTGGCGTTGACTATGTATACTAGCTGTACCCTGCAAAGCCTTTGCATAGAGTTATATCCCCTTATGCTTGATCGGTAGGCTATGTTATTTTTTGGTTTCGGGCAGATCCGATTTTTTTCATGGTTGTATTTTAAACTGGAATACTGGTGTATTAATTCTTTACTTTCGATTTAACGCACACGGGAAATGAGTATTATTATATATGATGATATTTTTATATTGCTTAAAAAAATTTAAGTCTGGAGACATCCTTTCGATATTGAACTATGTCTGAGCGGCTGTATCGCGGCTTTATCGGCCGGCTAAACGGTAAAGCAGTGGCGCGAGAGTGCATTAAATGGTTTCACGGAGCGTGCTCGTCATATTGTATTGATTTCCACACCGAGGGGAGGGGGCGGGTGATGGGGGGGGGGAGAGGACTGCATGTTGTGGTCATCCTGCAAAGTTTGATTGAAATAGCTGACCTATGCCGACCTCTTGTTATGATGGACTCGTCATTGATCGTCAACCCTTGAATAGCCTTCCCACGACACTCAATGACATAATTTTGACCGGTCCCTTGCTTGCATTTGACCTCTTCCTCTCTTTAATCCCACACCCCCCCACCCCTCAAACCCATTTTCCCAACCCACCCCGGGGGCAAGCTGATTTTGAGAAAGGGAGATAATTAGTATAACAAACGTAGCCAAGGGGTTACTCCCCCTTGCCCGTCTGAAGTTTGCCTTGACATTCGTAAACATAATTATGAGTTTAAGAAAAAAAAACATCAACTTGAATTATTACATAACCATAAATTTTTAATTTTTTAAATCTCTTCTCTTTCTGTTACAATATTCCTTCCATTTGTCCCACATATCTTTTTTCCCCTCTTTAGCCAGTGTGCTTTTCTATTTTTTTTTTAATCACTCTTTTTTTTTTTTACCCGCCTGTCTTCTTTTCTGTCTCTCCTGTTTTATGCCGCTCTTCGTCTCCTGTCCATTCTACTTTTGATTCTCTGGGCCCGCCGACTCACCCGACAGCGTGGGCACTTCGGCATGGCACATGAAACGTGTTCGAGTCCGAACGAAAACGTCCCGTCTATAGTTTCACCCCCCCCCTGCTTCTTACTGTCTTCAGTGAAAAGACGCGAGGTGCCTCCCTGGCTATTCAGACCCGCGGTTCTCAACCTTTTTCGAGAGACTGTACCCCAAAGGGTGCGAAAGTGTGTCCGCGTATCACCGGCTGAGATCCGCGGATGCGAACGATAACCTGGTTAGCCCCCCCTCCGCCATGACGGCTCGCCGACTGTGCTACTACTGGACATCATCTAGGATTACGATTTGAAGTTTATTGTCCAAAGTAATTCATTCAGGAGCGATGTACTGTGTGGGGGGAGGTTTAGGGGCAGCACAAATTTCGTATCTTGGGGGATTAAGCATGTACTCTCGCTGCTGTTTGAATGCATTGTCCGGTGCCAGTGATTCTTGATGCTAACGCCCATTTTGGTGCAGATACAGCATAAGTATTGTGGTAGAAGGCGCCCCTAGAGCGAGTGTCCAATGCGGCAGGCTTAGGGGCGTAATTTAGGAGGGGGGTAAGGCTTTATTTCGTTTTAAAACGCTTCCATCACGCAACATCCCCCCCCCCCATTCAGATGTGAGGCAATGATGAACAATAGATAAACAAGAGCAATACATGTACAATAGATGTACAAGGTAATATTATCGTATTCTAGGTTTGTGAAATTTGGTGTAATGTCCCACAAGTTCACCCGGCTTTAAAATGAGTACCTGACTTGAGCTGGTCAAGTAAAAGCGGCTGGGGCGTGGTGCTAACCATACAATCCCTTCATAAGCCGCGAATTCTACACTTTAAACTGACCCGATGGCCCTTTAGGGCTAAGGGCTTTTCACTTTTTTTTTGTTACTAGTTTCAATGTATAAGGCGTAAAAAGGTAATCTTATCTCATATTTTCATGGACATCATGTGGCTGAGATGTTCATTTCCATACCCGGGGTAGTGGGGTCTGGGGGGGGGGGGTCAGATGTGTAAATACAGGCATACTACAAAAACTCTATCTTGATGTGTTTATATTTTTTATTATTTGTTCTTTTATTGCTTGTCTGAATTTCTGTACACCCGTTCGACCCTACTCACCGTTATTTTTTGCCTATGGTATCCTCACATCGTTCAGCGAGTTTGGCCTTTGAAACCCATCCTTCTAACGACGCCCTGCCTCGCTGTCGTGAACCGTTGTGCGCGGGCCCGAATAAAATAAAAAGACAGAAAAGCCATTAACGTTTGTAGGAGACAAGAGATATCTGTCTGCTGGCGCTTCGAGTCTAAATCTCATTTCTTCATGTTGTTTTTTCCCTATGCTTGTACAACTCTACTCGCTCTGTTTAAATTATGCATGCCATTAGCTCCAATAGGATTCCCCTCCTACTGTAGAAAGAAATGGGGGATGGGGGGGGGGGTGATGGTGGTGGTGTTAAAATAAATATTTGAATTCAATGTTTCACTTTTAGCGATTGCTTTTGTACTGTATGTAGGTCTTCAGAAATGTTATTGAGCTGGACTGTCTCAAGACATAAGAGATAAAGAAAGCTAGAGATGTTGTGGTCGTTTTTCTTTGTTAACACTCCATAGAGAAGTCCATAGCTGTCTTGATTTTCTGGTCTTCTTTTTTTTTTTTTGTTGTTCCCCGTTGCATTCTGACATCTTTTGATTTACTTTTTATTTCCAGTGCAATTTTTTTGGTTTTTCCCCTTTTTTTTATTATCAGTTGCGCGTATTTTATTTTTTATTTTTTTTTTAAAGAAAACTTATTTCCTGTTTGATGATCGCTTGATTTGCTCCGTGTTTATACAAGATAGACATTGCTAATTCAATGTTTATTTTTATACGCTTGTCTAGTTTTGCTAAATTTCACCAAGTTTTTGTTTGGATTTGTTTTGTTGTTGACATGCTTCTATTGCTCTTTTATTGTTTTGAATAGGGGAAACAAACAAAGTTAGTTGGACCTCAGTTGGACGTAAGTGCAGTTTTGTAAAACAAAGTTAGTTGGACCTCAGTTGGACGTAAGTGCAGTTTTGTAAAACAAAGTTAGTTGCACCTCAGTTGGACGTAAGTGCAGTTTTGTAAAACAAAGTTAGTTGCACCTCAGCTGGACGTTAAGTGTAGTTTTGTAATGCATAGCTACGATTCCCAAAATTGTAATTCAAATAGTTTGAGAGCGTGGCAGTTGTGGTACCATTTTGGATGGCACTGTACCGGCTTGTCACTAATGTGTCGAAAAATCTGGCAGCAGCGTTTTAAAGCTTCTTAGATCCTGGTTGCTTTGGAACTGTGGTGTATTATGTTGCGGGTTCAAATCCCTGTCCTTTTTTTCCCCCCTTGTCATCACGTTGACACCGGCCGTGGTGCAGGTTTAATAAGGACCGCATCGCAAATTAAAAAATAAAAACGACAACCTCAGCTGTGGTTCTAAGTTAGTATAGAGTATTCGAGAAAATGGCGTAGGCGTTGAAATGGTGACCCCCCCCCTCCCCCCACCCATGAAGTGGTATCCGGTTGTATAAAGAGGTCTGAGAGATACGCATGTCATTCTTACAGAGAGACCGTTCGCAGTGTTGTACTTATAGTTACTTTTTCGATCTTATTGTTACGCCTATATTTTTATATGTTCTCAAACCTTGTAACTCACTTTTTTTTAACTTTTTTCTATTTTAGTGAGAAGGTTTACATTAAGGCGCACATTGAGGTTGTACACGACAATACAGGATTACAGTAATTTCTAGTCAATGAATTAGCATCTTGTAGAGTAACGCAGCTGATAACTTAGTAATGATTATGATGGGAACCAATTCCCCCGTTGAGATTATCAAGTCTGAAGTAAAATGCGAGACATACACGTTGAGCGAAAAATAGTAATTTTTTTTTACATAGTTTTTTTTTTTTTATAGACTTGCCCAATTCATTAAATGAAATTAAAGTGCGCAGAAACGAAAGAAAGTTTAATTCTTTCATAACTAAAAAGTAAAAAAAAAATGAAATATAAAAAATAACCTTTTTTTTTTAAATTATAAGCTTTGAAAAATGCTAGTTTACAGAACTACCGGTATGAATTAATGAGTTTTTTTTTTGTTTGTTTTTCTACTTTTTAGTGCAATTTTTGTTTATAAAAGCTTTTTTTTTTTAAAGTTTATATAAATCTATATTAATTTATTTATTAATTTATTTACTTGTGCATGTGTTTAATAGAGTGCTGAAACATTTTGTTACCAGACAAACAATTAAATCCAATCACAAACCCATTTATACGCCTCCCGTCACAAACCCATTTATACGCCTATTTCAAAAGCAACATTTCCCATTTTTTTTCTGTTTTTCTTCTGCTGTCTGTTGAGGGACGGTATAAATATATATGGCCACGTGATGTCACACTGAGGCCTTTAAATGAGTTGGTCGTACGAAAATTTACATGTAGAAGTAATTTGCCCACCCATAAAAACAAAAAAAAAAAATCCATCCCTCCAAATCTAAAAAGTTTCCCAGAATGTGATATGGTCCCTGTCTCTCTCTCTCTCTCTCTCTCTCTCTCTCTCTCTCTCTCTCTCTCTCTCTCTCTCTCTCTCTCTCTCTCTCTCCCTCCCTCCCCCCTCCATCTCTTGATTTATGTATTTCAATCCACTGCTGCCGTTATACATACAGTCTGTTGTGGCACGGTGCCAGACAACTTGGTAGGTCTTCTTGACTGATGTATGTACCTTCCTACCTCGAGCTATCGATCTGGTTAGGGCCGGAGGGGTGTTTTATCATTTATTTTTTTTTATCATTTTTGTTTTGCTTAGCACGTTTTGGGAACTGGTCAGTTTTTGTCCCGAATAAGAGGATGTTCGTGGTGGACTCGAACGACGGGAGTTGGTCCGCAATGGGTCTGTTCTAAAAATAATATAAAATATGCTAATATAAGAGTACAGACTTTGCACTGCGATATTGTTGTTGTTGTTTGTATGTGTGCGTGCGTGCGTGCGTGTGTGTGTGTGTGTGGAAATTTCCAGAAATTTTGGAAAAGCAAATGGTGTATGTTTTTTTTTCTTCTTCTTATGCTGTCAAAAATATACAAATGGGGGATTCTCGATTTTATTTTTAAAGATAGATGTAAACAAAATATATATATCACTTTGGCAAGTGGAAATTTTTTTTTTTAGAATTGTTAAAGTCTTTTTAAAGTACTATTCGAGTTTTTATGTATACCAGCAGTGTTGTATTTATCTTTCACGTGTACTTACTCTGCGATAGTCTGGACTTTTTGTGTGTGTGCGGGGGGGGGGGGGGGGAGACTTCACCAGTCCTTCTGCTTGTTGAGATCAACTGCACGCCGTGAAGGGAAGTCTTTGCACACCCTTTTCGCCGAACATTACGGTGTTGAATAACTTGAATGCCCCCCCATAGGTTACCATTTTATTTGTGACTTAAACCCATGACCTATACCCATGACTTATACCCATGACCTATACCCTTTAATTATACCCATGATTTATACCCATGACTTATACCCATGACTTATATCCTTTACTTATACCCATGATTTATACCCATAACTTATACCAATGACTTATACCCTTTACTTATACTCATGATTTATACCCATGACTTATACCCTTTACTTATACCCATGATTTATACCCATGACTTATACCCATGATTTATACCCATGACTTATACCAGTGACTTATACCCTTTACCTATATCCATGATTTATACCTAAGACCTATGCCCATTACTTATACCCATGAAGATGCCCTTTATTTACTGTTTCTCTGTTATAAAAAAAATATTTTACCAGCTCTCTGTCACCGTTACATTTCATGAACCGCCACATTCGTGATACGACAACGACTCATTCAGATTTAGGTGACACTTGCGGACCGTCTTTGAACACGACCTGCGATTCCTGCCCCCCTCTCCTTTTTAATTCGTCGAATTGTCGGCAAATAAATTATTTTTTTCCAAATTTGTTTCATTTAGAAAGTCTGAACTTTAAATTTTTCTTGTTAAAAAGGAATTGTAAACATAAAATTAACAGACCAAGTCCCTGGTATATAAACCCAGACGTGGCATTATAATTAAACCAAATGAAATGTTGCAAACTAACGGGGGATTCCCCGAGATAGGCTGAAAAGGGGAAACAAATCAACAATTCTATAAACAAAAAAGAGGAAGAAGAAGAAAAGAGCCTTCCATCCATGGAACGGAATCGAGTTACTAATCACATTTTATGTGGCGCCCCATTATGCCCGGTTGTACTGAGCAGTACTGACCATTGTCCACTTTAATGATGACAGCGTGCAATTATAGCCGAATCCCTTATTGATCTGGTTCCAAGGGGAGGCGGTGAGGGACGGCCAAAAGACCGAATGAGTGGATGAGTTGAGAGAGAGAGAGAGAGTCTGTGTGTGGGTCCAAAAAAAAATAAGAAGGAGAAGAGAAAGAGAGGAGGCGTCGGCCATCGATTCCTCGGGCCACGCTCTCTGCTGACACCACTGGTAGCGACCGCCCCGCTCACCTGCACGTGTTTGTCACTATCCAAGACGGGGCTCGTCCGCAATTCTTCCCCCCCCCCCACCCCACTCCTACATTAGACGATCGTGGACACTGCCTATGCCCCCCCCACATCCACCCTCCCCTCTCTAGTAGCTGTGGGTAGCTTGTAGTCTGTTGTAGTTGTGTGTGTGTTCAACGCCTCTTTCTCCCAAATCCAACCACCGCACACCACTACGACTCCCCCCCCCCCACCCACTCCACCTCATTTGACGATGTCTGCCGCTGTGCTGTGCCGTGCTGTCCGTCAGCCGCCCATCATCATTGCCGCTGTGGGTGTGTTGTGATTGTTTTTGTTTGTGTGTTGAACCAACCAGGGGACATTAACGTGTGGTCATCGCCTAAAGACAAGGAGAGGAACAGAACCAAAAACAGCATCTCAACTACAACACACGTTTGTGCTGTGACGGCCGTTATATTACGTTTTTACCGTCTTCTTTCCATCAATATATTTCTTCAACTGGAGTTATAATTGCTGTGTATAAAACGCCGGTAACTTCATCACCTATTGGGCCATTCGTTGTAAGTACTGGTATTTTAAAATCATTATTGTCTTCGGTTTTTTTTGTCTCCTCTTAGATTTTTCCAACTAATGATTTTTAAATGATTAGCTCAGGAAATGTGTGAATCCCGTAAGTCCATCACATGTATGGGCATATTAGGGCGCAGAAAGTTAGGGCCTATAATAGAACACTGTAAGGATGAAATGAAATCTCTTAGATCCAATAAACCACTAATGGGACGTTTTTATGGTGCCCTTCTTTCATCCCCACCCTAGACGATAGTGCGATGGCCTTGGAGGCACCACGGGAGATAAGCGGGGACTTAAGCCATGACTTGAAATATCCATTGGTCCTCACCGAAGATCGAACCAGGGACCCTCAGGTCGACAGTCGAGCGCTTTACCACACGACCACCCGTCACCAAGAGGTGTTGAGCGCTTGACTTTCGATTTTAGTATTAAGATCCCTGGTTCGATCACTGCCATCGTCATAGACGTGTTTCCAAGGGCAGTGGTTCGATCCTGGTTGAAAGTTCGTTGTCGAACGTTTTTCCCAAGCCTACACAGCTTGAAGCTTAAAGTTGGGGAAGTAAAGGCGGCTGGGCGTTGTGCTACACACCACTCCTTCATATGCCGTGGTTATAGAAACAGGCGAATTACATACACTTCATCTGCCCCGACGTGTCTTGTAGGGTTATGGGAGCTTCAGAACTTATTTTACTTGTATACTTAAACACTCGTATACACATAAAAGCTCAAATAGATATATAAACACGCACTTAACATGGGCTACACATAAAAACAAATCAACACGGACACACCCTAATATACACGTATAGATATTTATACACCCACATACACACAGCATCAATAAACACATAACTTAAAAACACATATAACATTTCCAACGTTATCTTTGTTTGTTTGTTTGTTCGTTTGGTTTTTTTTTTTTACATTTATCATAATTACGGTTGATGTAATATTCAGTGGATGTAACATTCAGCAGATGTACCCGTCATTGGATGTAATAATGCAACATTGAGTTGATATGATACAGTCCCCTCTTACAGGCAAGGACAGCATAGAGGAGGAAATCTTTGGGGGAGACGGGGGGCATATAACCTAAAAACCCCGCACACGGCGCCCCTAACGGCTTCAAGGCAGGCACACTGCCCTACTGACATAGCTGCTGCCGTGTCCTGTCATTTTAGCGAAGTGAACGTATCGGTCTACATACCGTTGTCGTCGTTGTTGTTGTATTTTTTAGACTAAGATATCTCTGTGCGGTTGATTTAGACTGCCCAGTCGTCTTGCGGAAGCTGTTGTAAAACACAGAACGAGAGTTGGGAGTCGGGTGACCAGTATTTGCGACACTTGGTATGTCCTCTCCACACTTATTCCACGCGATGGACATTGGAAAATGCCGGCATTATAAAAACAAAAAAAAATTAGCACGCGATTTAGTACTGGTTCGGAGCGTCTACTTTTATGACTTACTTTCGCCGTGTAGTGTTAAAGTTCCCTTAAGCCCCTAAGGGCTCATCGGGGCAGATGAAGTGTAGAATTCATCTGTTTCAGTAAACTCGGCATATGGAAGGGATCGTGTGGTTAGCACAACGCCTAGCCGCCTTTGCTTCCCACAACTTAAATTTGGGTACCCATTTAAAGCTGGGTGGACTTGGGGGACTGTCACCAGGATGTGAAAAAAAATCTCAAAGGTTCTCACTGAGGTTTTAACCCAGGACTCTCCTTCGGTCGACAGTCGAGCGCTTTACACCGCACGGCTACCCTTCCACTCCTTCTCCGTGGCTACTCTACAACAAGTCTGGACGGTTCGCCAAGGTCAGGGGATGGGCCACATTTCTGAACTACGGGCCACATTTTTGGGATTTTAGAATTTGTCAGAAGGGCCGGGCTCAGCGCAGATGGATCTATTGTTTATGTGAACTAATATGATCGGGCTTGCTGTGGAGGAGCGTACTTGGCCGTAGCTTGCCCCAGGTCTGGTCTAGTTAGCGCTTTTGTGATCTTCCGATCGGCGTGGAATCTAGTACAACTCGTCCACTGTCTCGTCCATGTATCTCGGGGTCATGGATGGCTAATAGGCTACCTAAGACACCGTATACAGCTCTTGAAGGAAGATACTATGTACGATTAAATCCTGGATTGGCCGGTGTCTGCGACATGTTCGCCCATTCCGGCTAGCTGTGGCTGAATCCGTGCCTCCTGGACTGTTTGATCCGACCTAGCGACCCGATACCCGTTTCAGGGTGAATCGCAGCACCATTGGCCTTTTATGGCCTGACATGTAATTAGTTCAATCCAAAACCATCCGGCAGCTCTCGGCCCGGCTCGCCTACCATATTTACGAACACTTTGTGGCCCGCGAGTCAAAATATTTGCCCCCCCCCGGGCTATTCCACACTGGCGAGCCCCCCCCCCCCCCCGTCGTGCTGCTTAAACCATAAAGTAAATATTTTTATGTTATTTCAGACCACGCATGACGTCATTGAAAGCTGCGTTCTGTTGTTGTTGTTTTCTTCGTACACTTGAAAGAACCTGAGTACAGTCAATTTAGCGAACACATGTATTTAAATAATAGGTAAAAAACAAACAAACAAACAAAAAACGGGCTCAATAGGCTGGCTCATCTAAGAGTCACACGTGGCTCATATATCTAATAAAATAATAGCGATTTTGGGGTCTGCGTTAAATTGAAAGTAAAGAATTAATACAATGGTATTCCAGCTTGAAATACAATTATGAACAAATCGGATCTGCCCGAAACCAAAAATAACCTAGCCTACTGATCAAAGCTATGGAAACATTACTCTATGCAAAGGTTTTGCAGGGTATTATTGACTTTTTCTGGTGTAATATCATCATAACTCACGTATTGTTGATATATATATATATATATATATATATATATATATATATATGTATATATACATATATTTATATATATATCAACATATACATATTTTATAAGGATCCGCGGGCAGACATATTCACGCACGCACGCACAGACATACATACACCCACACACACATACACACTTCCACACAAGTTAACTTATGACTGAATTATTGACCAGCCTAACGAGCCGAGCGCTGTGCAGTCACGCGACATCCCCAATCAAGTGACTGCAGGAGCATTACAGCACTGCTCAAATTGGCGTGGGCAGGACGGCGCAGCGTATGATGACAGTGGAAAGAGGGGGGGGGGGGTTGTGACAGGAGAAAGAAGAAATTAACCCGTTTTTGTTATTGTGCTATCAGTAGTGATTAATTGGAACATGAACATGAAATTCGGAAGGTTGGTGCTTCGGGAATTCATTTGTTTGTTTGTTTGTTTTTTTGGCCAATTTTCATTGTTTTCTCCCTTCTGTTTCATTTGATTCCATTGCATAGCATTTTCTAACATTCCATAAAGTTTATTTGTAATATCGTATCATAATTGGGAATCGAATTGAAATCTGTAATTTAGAGCAGAACCACAATCGGTGAGGGGTGGGGGGGGGAGGGGGGCGGATGGTCGTGCGGTAAAGCGCTTGAGAATCGAACTGAATGTTCCTGGTTCGAGAACTTAGAGAATCGGATCCACCGTGGTGCCTCCAAAGGCACATGCACTATAGGTTATGGTGGTGATGAAAGAAGGGCACTGCAGCAACTGCCCCATAGTGGTTTACAGGATCTAAGGGATAAATATCTCAGGGACATAAACAGGGACTCCGCTTATTGGAATCGTTTCAAATTTTTTTTTAGTCTTCATTGACTTTCTGCTTTAGTACACGCCCCCCATTCACCCCGTCATATAGTCATTGTTAATTTCATAAAGTACACGCTGTTATACTGTTATACGACACAGTTGGGCTCTTTTACAAATGAAATGTTATTCAGATGTTACACTGATTGTTACTCATTGTTTTTTTTTTTTGGGGGGGGGGGGTGGCTGAGATGTTACCAGTCCGCTAAACGTTCCGTTATATTATTTTCCGGATACGATGCGATCTACAACCCCCCCAGTGCCCCCCTCCCCATTAAGACTCCACCACCAACCTCCCACACCATTGAGGAAAAAAAGTCCACTCCCCGGGGCTGTCAAGTACTCACCTCGAGACACGCCCTTGCACGGAGGTCACCGAATTTTACTCTGAAGAAAACATCAAAAAAACTTTATTTTTCTGGGAGGGGGGGCATTATTCATTAATGTACCGTGGCCCCCGATGGCTGGGAATCTGGAGGGGAGGGCGGGGGGGTCCAATCGTGTTCCCCCGGTCGAGATCCTCACCAGCTAAGACCGACCCTGCCCTCAACTAACAAATGTTTTATCTTTTTTTTATCTCTCCCGTAATTTGCGTTTTTTTTTTTTTAAACAGTAAAATGTTAAAACGTGGTATAATAATGTGGAATAAAAAGATAAAATAATAGTTTAAAAAAAAACCTCAAAGGTTATCAATCAGCAATGACCGTGAACTCATGACAACCAAACAGCCACTAGCCGTGATCGATACGGCCGAAACGAAAATAATAATAACAGCAAAAAAAAATAAAGAATTTCCACCGGTGATGGGACTCGGTGCTTGCTTGCCTTCATCGTCAACATGTTTATGAGTCCATCCCTCTAGTTTGTTGCTCCGGTTCATATCGATTGATCTGACTCTTTCTCTCTGTCTCTCTCTGTCTCTCTCTCTCTCTCTCTCTCTCTCTCTCCCCCGCCCCCCAAACCCACCCCACCACCACCCCCTGTCTCTTGAGTCACTCTATCTCCTCCACCCCCCCCCTTTTTTTTCTACTATCACCCTCCCCACCTCGGCCACTTTGATCTTATCAGTCCCCGTCCCCCCCACACACCCCACCAAACTCCCTCTCCCCTTAACTTCCATCATCTACTGAATCATCCGATTCACTCATCCGTTTTGCTGGTCAAATTCACTTTTTTTTTCTCTTCTCTCTTTACTTCATCCACACTCTGATCCGGTATTTTTTTTTAATGTTTTTTTTTTCTTCTTTTAAACTCTGTCTACATTTCGCCCCTCCATCCGTCCTCCTCCCCTTTGTTTCTCTGTGGCCCAAGGATAGCCACTGAACACAGTTTTTGAATTGACCGAGCGGGGCTGAGGTTCGAGACCCCCCATCTCCTCCCCCCCTCCCACCCCCGCCCCCCCTTTTTTTTTTGCTCCCAGTGACTCCGGGACGGGTGGTCGTGGGGTACAGCGCTCGACTGTCGACTTGAGGGTCCCTGGTTCGATCCCCGGTGAGGACCAAAAGGATATTTCAGGTCATGGACTCATGACTTAAGTCCCCGCTTATCTCCCGTGGTGCCTCCATGACCAGTGCACTATCGACTATGGTGGGGGATGAAAGAAAGGCACCATAAAAACCGTCCCATTTAGTGGTTTTATAGAATCTAAGAGATTTCATCTCGTCCTTACAGGGACTTCACACACACACACTCCGGAGGTATCACCTTGTCTCTCTACACGTCCCTCCAACTGTTGCCGCAGCAACCCTAACCCCCATCACGACCCCAATCCTAATAGGCGAGAGCAATATGGGTCGGCCTACTCCTAAACCAAAAAAAAATAATAATTTAACCCCCCCCCCTTTATTTTTCTGTTAGTTTTTCGTGTGGCAGTTGTACGCCTGGGTTTTGGAGTATTCATCATTTCTACAATTACCCACGCTCATAATAATAATAATTTACCCCGATTCCCCCCCCCCCCCATACCTGAAAAAAAAGTCAACGTTATGTATAAAATTCGCAGTATACCCCCCACACACACACACACACCATTCGACTTCTTATCTAT
>JAGDYQ010000054.1:3270436-3359529 GCA_021962125.1 Bulinus truncatus | reverse complement strand
TGATATTTGAATCATTTTATACAAAGTCAACCATGCTGATTTAGAATATGTAAGTGCTTTTGCTAGATTGGCTCTATTTTACGAGATAATTAAAATTAATTAAATAATGTATGCACCGTGTTTGGAATTTGTCAAGAATTGCATGAAGTATAATAGTATACTAACAAAAAGTAGTGAAACTGTTAATAGTCATGCAGAAATATGTTCAAAAATATGTGTAATAGTGTTATAGAAGAAACATTTTCATTTGAAAAACTAATTATGTCTAATTAATTAATTAATTATTATGTTAATTGTCTATAGTAATGCATTAGCAAATCGCTATTTGCTCGACTTCCTTTTGTATGTGTCGTTGGTGCAACTGCGCTGGAGGCTCCAACAGTAGTCAGCCATCATATATATGTCCCATCTTCCTTGTTATCTCTCCTCCATCACCATCATATCCTGATGGAACCTCTCGCCTTGTTCCTCACTGAAGTCCCCAAGGTTACCTGGAAATTTGTCTAAATGACTGTGCAGGTAATGTACCTTGATGCTCATATTTGCTCCAATGTTTCTGAAGTTAGCGAGCATATCTTGCACCAGTTCTTCGTAATTCTATGCTCTGTTATTACCTAAGAAGTTCATGACAACTGAAACAAAACTGTTCCATGAAGAAGCTTCAAGTTGATCCATGAAATTAGTATAATGTCGATCTTTGATGAGTTTCAGAATCTGAGGACCGTCAAAAATCCCAGCTTTCAGCTTCTCCATGCTCAATCCGGGGAATGATCTGCAAATATACTTGAAGCATTTGCCAGATTTGCCCAAAGCCTTAACAAATTGTTTCATTAAACCTAATTGGATATAAAGCGGTTGGAGAATGATCTTATTTTTGTCTACAGTCATGGTTTCCCTTGCAAGCCATGTTACTCTTGTCCAATGATCTTGCTTTGCCCTGCTATCCCAAAGGCACATGAAGCATGGGTATTTTGTGTATCCTGACTGCTGCCCAAGCAAGAAGTTTACCATTTTTAGATCAACACAAATTGACCACTGATGCTAATAATAACGGACTTTCTGCAATACTGTTTTGATATTCTCATACTCTTCTTTAAGTGTTGTTGAGTGAGCAATGGGAAGAGATGCATATCGGTTACCATTGTGTAACAGAACACATTTCAAGCTTGTGATGGAACTGTCTGTAAAAAGACGCCAGTCTTCGGAATGGTAGTCTTGTAGTCCCATTTGGAGCGGAAGTCCAGGGATGTCATTACAGTAAACTTAAATATTGAAGAAGAAAATCTTCTCTTTTCCGATAAAATGTTATTTTAACTTCTGGTTTGAGAAAATTTCTTTCATTGAGCCTGGACACTAAAAGCTCAGATGCTTGCTTGGACAGATTTAGGTCTCGTATTAGGTTATTGAGTTCTTCTTGGCTGAATGGTTGAGGTGTTGAAGAACTTCCTCATAATCGCTTCCACTGTTTTCACCTCCCAAAACTCCAGATCTTGCCCCTCGTCGGAGTCTGATGGTGAAAGCTCTAATAATCCAGTAAACACTGGTATAGGAACTTCACTGCTATGTGGAATTGGTCTCATTGCAGATTCAAGATCAGGATAACCCCACTTAGATTTCTTGTGGCGATTGAAGCCTTTAACATTCACAATACAAAAATAACAATCACCAAAATGGTTTTTCGGCTCTCGCCATATCATTTGTACACCGAAACTTAGACTTTTCTTCTCACTAATTGTCCACTGCCGTAGGCTCTCCACGCAGTTTTTGCAGACCTTATGGGGAACCCAAGACTTGTCTTGGTCTTCCAGCTTCACACCGAAATAAGCCAAATATGCCTGCTACACAAAGTCAGTTATATTTCTTCTTTGCTTTTCAATCATGTATTCTCCACAGATGTAACAGAATACATTCGGATTATTTTTGCAGCATCTTCATGATGAACTCATGATGTCTTTAGATAGCAGCTATAAAAGAGAAAAAAATAAACCAAGTTATAACTTGGTATAGTTAAATAAAACAACAGACACCAAACGTATTGCATTTGTTTTACACAAAGGGTACAATCATATTTTCAAGATTGTCCAATATCTCAGAAACTAGAGCCAATTCAGCAAAAGCAGTGGCAGTTTTGAAATCAGCACCCATGAATTGCTATAAATTCATTCAAATATTCTTGGCAATTCGAAAAATTTTTTTTTTATTGAGCTGTGTAATAAAAGCTAATCAAAGGGGCGTAATCATTATTTATTTTTGTAACAGTTATTCAACATGACTTACTTCCCGTACTTTATATAAAACAACAATTGACGGAGTTTTCGGACGATTAAATGACTACAATTTAGAATGTTTCAATTATGAGTCCTATTTCAGTCACATATAGGTCACGTGACTGGTCTCGATGCACTGTCCTGCGAAAATGCGCTAACACGTCCTGTGTCCAGAATGGAACAGGCTTAATTGCTTGTTTAATTGTATTGTTGTTTTACATGAAAAATACGATGAATAACAAAGACAAACACAAATCAATTTTCGGCCCTTTGCATAGCTTCAGTGACGTTGTTTATCCTTTACTTTTGTTTTTTGTAACCCAGGTTAAACAAAATGTTATTAATAAAAATAGCAAATAAAAAAGGTTTCTGATTGTCTCCAAATGAATGCTTGATTTGGTTGTTCAGAGGAACGGAGCTCTGACGTTGGTTTAGCTGTTAATTGAAGAGTGAAACTTGGCAATGAAATAATACGTTATGTGCAACTCTGTCTATCTATCTATCTATCTATCTATCTATCTATCTATCTATCTATCTATCTATCTATCTATCTATCTATCTATCTATCTATCTATCTATCTATCTATCTATCTATCTATCTATCTATCTATCTATCTATCTATCTATCTATCTATCTATCTATCTATCTATCTATCTATCTATCTATCTATCTATCTATCTATCTATCTATCTATCTATCTATATATCTATCTATCTATCTATCTATCTATCTATCTATCTATCTATCTATCCTATCTATCTATCTATCTATCTATCTATCTATCTATCTATCTATCTATCTATCTATCTATCTATCTATCTATCTATCTATCTATCTATCTATCTATCTATCTATCTATCTATCTATCTATCTATCTATCTATCTATCTATCTATCTATCTATCTATCTATCTATCTATCTATCTGTCTGTCTGTCTGTCTGTCTGTCTGTCTGTTTGTCTGTCTGTCAATCTATCTATCTATCTATCTATCTATCTATCTATCTATCTATCTATCTATCTGCCTGCCTGAGACCCAGAAATGAAATCTTGTCATACTATAATTCGTTCGCCCTTGGTATCTATATTTTACTAACAGCGCCCTGGCAAACTCAACCCATCACCCACCCCTACCTTTTCCAAAAAAAAAAAAAGAAAGAATACATGAGGAAAGTAGTTTACATGACTACTTATAATGTTTCAGTTGTCTCTGTCTATGAATATATGGTCAAACTTATTAAACTGAGTCATACGACGTCACATCCGTTTCCACACAATTTAACCTGTTTCCATGTTCTATGCCCTTGTGCTCCCCTCCCCCTTCCCTCCATTCCTCAGATTTTCAGATATCTAGACTAACCCTAATTATAAAACTAAACCTGGATCACGAAAGTACTTTACGAATTATTGATTTATATTAACGACACTGATCTGTCTGTCTATCTATCTATCTATCTATCTATCTATCTATCTATCTATCTATCTATCTATCTATCTATCTATCTATCTATCTATCTATCTATCTATCTATCTATCTATCTATCTATCTATCTATCTATCTATCTATCTATCTATCTATCTATCTATCCATTCATCCATCCATCTATCTATCTATCTATCTATCTATCTATCTATCTATCTATCTATCTATCTATCTATCTATCTATCTATCTATCTATCTATCTATCTATCTATCTATCTATCTATCTATCTATCTATCTATCTATCTATCTATCTATCTATCTATCTATCTATCTATCTATCTATCTATCTATCCATCATCTATCTGTCTGTCTGTCTATTTGTTCGTCTGTACGCCTATCTGCCTGCCTGTCTGTCTAGTTACCATCAGACTAGCGGTGGGCGCCCCAGCTGCTGTGCAACTTAATGCACAAGCAGTGCAGTTCTCATAGACAGACAACTAGGATAGGCTAGCCTAGGGCCTTCACGTCTCCCATGTGGGGGGGGGGGGACCTAAACGTTTGCTGTTATCAATAAGGTCCACTTAACAACTAGGTAGGGCTATGTTGTAAAATATTATTATGGGTCCTTGATTTTTAGAAAGCGTCACCAAATGTAATTTTTTCTAGCCCCCCCCCCCCCCAATGAATTTTCGACCAAGACGCGTAAATTGACTTTCGCTTAGTGCCTCACAATGCCTAAATGACCCCCCCCCCCCAATCCCCTTTCCGAAATGCTTCATTAGCTACGGTACTACTTAATAACTCTCTCTATATGCATTTAACTCTCTTGATGTTCTCAGAATTCCTAATATCAAAGTGTACCGCCCCCCCCTTTTATGACGATATCATGGTCTTAATTAAAGTCCATACATATAAAACTGTTTTTTTGTATGCACACATGAGTCACGTGCTGGACTCACAACATTATTACACCATAGTATGGTGGTGCCCAATACAGTGGTGCCCATTACAGTGGTGCCCACAGAATATAAATTATACAGTCAGCGCATCGTTTTTTTAAAAGTACTCCTCTATCGACGACCTTAAAAAAAATTCCGCTATTTATGTTATTTTCCTTTATAGATCGTAGTAGTGCAGCACCTAAAATTTGACGCACAGTAAAATAGGACACAATTATGGCGGCTATCGGGGAAAATCCATTTAAATTGACGACGCACACTCTGTATCACTTTTAGTCTGCGGTGGTGCCCAAGGTAAAAGAAAAAAAAAACAGAGTTGCAATTAAGATGAAATTATTCTCGATTAAATTAGTAATTGTGACGATTTCGTAAAGACTTCAGTCAATTCGTTAGCAACATGCACACACTGGCACACCTTTTTTTTTTTGAGAACCCTTTCTCTAAAAGTTTGCGTTTATCCACAAATAACAGCCGTAATGCGCTCTAATGGAGGTGATAACTTCCCCACAACAATTGTTTCTTTATTCGGGTAAAAAAAAGACAAGACGCGGTTTAGGCAGATCAATGATGTGCATATATAGCTCAGTGCAAATACACCCACGTCAAAGTTTTAACTGTCTGCTTTATTTACGTTCTGTTTTGTCTGTTCTACACAGGCGACAAGAGATACAGGCGAGGATAACATTCGCAAGTACAAGTCTTGAAGGAAACAGAGGTCAGCAATTTTTTTTTTTTCATTTTCTCTACGTTTTCAGTGCCGAACTTAATCTTTGTGATGACCAGGTTATGTAAAGATGGGAGGGGGGGGATTTAAGTCAACGCGCTTACACACATACAAAAATGTCCTAAATATATTTATGATTTATTTATTGGCTGAATTGAGGGATATGCCCCAATCCTTACAGGCAAAGCACTTGTTACGTGTTTTGAGTTGTTTTTGGAAGTGCGGGGGGGGGGGGGGAGGTGTGAAGGCAACACCCATTGAGAAACGGTCTAAACCGCAGACCAAGAAGCAGATGGTAAGGGGAAGTGGAGAAATACCTTAAAGCGTAGGAGTGAGAGAGTGGAGGAAGAAGACCATGGGTCGGGAAAAGTGGAGAAGAGTAGTATGGCAGGCCAGGGCCCTAAATGGGTTGTAGAGCCAAATGAAGAAGAAGGGGGTTATGAAGAAAAGTGCCCCAACCTTCGATAGTAATCTGTACTGGGAGGAGGAACCAATGCCGAACCTAGGTATTCTGGGGCCCTGGGGAGCTTGGCCTCTTTGGGTCCATGACATGAGATAATGTACCTAATATTTAATGTAAAAAAAGGGGCAGACTTATATGACAACAATTATTAATGAAACAAAAAACAAAAACAACTAAAGACGTCACAGGAAGCAATGAGGGGGCGGCGGCTGGCTGCTCTCTTTGAATGGGGATCACACAAAGTTAGCCTCTCTGCACTGTTTACCCTGAGACTCGACATCATCTTGAAATGTCTCAGTCGTGATACAAAAAATAAATACACCACAGCAGCATTCAAGAAAATAAGTATATATTTTTTGTTTTGCTTTTGGCCTTCTACTATAGCTTTTTTTTTTCTTTTTTTTTTTTAGACTTGTAAGTGGCTGGCTGACAATCATTTGTTTTTATCATAAACGTTCAGTGACGACGACAACGCGAACAATATTGTGGTCCTCCTATAAGTGTTTGCATGGGAGGGAAGGGGGAGGGATCCATTTTTTTTAAAGAATATATCTCTGTTTATTTCATGCCCTCCCCCCCCCCCCCACCACCAACACTCCCCCCCCCCCCTCGAGCCTCGGGTACTATAACCGCATAACAACGTCAGTGTTGGTATTAAAATCTGAAACTTAAGATATTAACTGTAGGACTAAACTTCTGCTCACCGAGGACGTAGCCTTAAAGTATAGGGGACAAACTCTGATAACTGGAGCCCCCCCCGTCCCCCCCCCCCGCCGCATGTCTGTCTATCATACAGGGAGCAGATCCTAATTGCAGAAGCAAAAAAAAAAAAAAAGAAAAATTAATAAAATTTGGAAAGTGGCGGGTGCTTAAGTGTCGGACGGAGCCCCTAAACATGTGTTCGGGTTGCCTCCCCCCCCCCCACATTTGCGACGGCCCTGTGTACGCACAATCTGTCTGCGACGACGAGGTTGTGGCGCAGGTAGCTGGGCTCAAATATACGCAAGTTACCCGTGTCTTCCGTGTTAACCCCGATATGCTGAATAGCTTGGGCACGACCGGTCTCACGCGGATGTGAGGCCCGATTGGTTTTACCCCAAGTTTTGAATGTGTTTGTGAGGGCGTGACAAGAAGGGAGGGGGGGGGACAGATTATACGCAAGCGTAGGCTCTCATCAGCACTGGGGTGCCCTCAACAACGCGAGGACCCAATCGGGAGCAGTCGATATATAGCGGCTTATAGTTGGGCCCCCAAGACTCTGTTACCCCCCCCCCTTCACCCCCTCCCCCTTGTCCCGGGTAACGCGAACTTGCTTAATGCAGGATGCAGCGACAACTTAGCATCGCAACAGGAGAAGCTCACGTGATCTGTGTGTTTGAGTTCAATCCGTGTTAACATGTACGACTGTACGTACATGAACTGTGGAATCTTCTCCCTTAGATTTATCCCACCTCCCCCCCCCTCATCCAGCCCCCTATCCCGCTGACAATGTCTTTCATTTTTCTTATCTCTCATGCAGTCTTTAATTTCTGCACTGGTTTGAAAATTGTTTGTTACCTGAGATTTTTTTTTTTTTAATCAACTATGTATATGTGTGTATTTATATTTTTTATAGCACTTATTGCAATTAAACGAACCAGTGAGCTCCCTTTGACTTCACATTTCATCATCGTCTAACTGAAACGTAATCGTATTGTTGCGCTATCTTATTCACGGGGTTGTATAATGGGTGAAATATTTAGCAAGCCACCGGTGCCATTGTTTTGAATTGTTGCCATCGACCGTTGTCAGTGTAAACAACAGTATTCTGTTTCTTATCGGCCCGCAGTTAATAGCTTGCAAGTCTATACTCAAGTTAGTGATAAAGAATACTTTGACAAAAAAAAAAAAGAAAACATAGGATATTATTATGGGTTGTAACATTACTTTGCTGGCATAAACGTTTTGAACGAAATTCGTTTCTGTTGTTGTTTTTGATGATGATGTTGTTGTATTCAATACACGCACACGATAAATGTTCGGCTGGTCACGTGGGTTTTGTAGCGCTTTGTTTGCGCATCTGAGAAGTCTTTATCTCTGACGACTATTAGCTAAAAGTTAAAAGGAAATTTATTTTCAGAAACCCGAAGAAATACCACAAGAACAAAATGAAAAAAAAAATAATTGTTTCCTTACTCTGAATTACTGTAAATGCTATGAGCGAATTGGTTTAAGTTCAAGCTTGGCCTACCTGAAAGCCTCGCGTGCAGCTTCCTTTGTGAGTTGTGAGCGTGCGCACAGAAGCCAAATACCACACAGCCGGAACTGTGAAACGCACAGCTCCGTGTCTTTTTGATAAACAGATGGCCGTGTGGTTTTAGTCGCTCCGACATGAGAGTAATGGGAGGGGGGGGGGTCGATCCTCGGTGAGAACCAAGGGAATTTTTCCAGGTCCTCGCAAAGTTGGTTAAAGTCCCATAAGTCCACTCGGCTTCAATTGTCTACCTGACTTTAAGTTGGCGAAGTAAAGGCGACTGGGCGTTGTGCTAACCACACAATCCCTTCATACGCCGAGGTTATGGAAACAGATGAATTCTACACTTCATCTGCCCCGGTGAGCCCTTGGCGGCTTACGGGAACTGTACTTTACTTTTTTTTTTTTGATAAACGGGAGGATAGCAAAGACATCAAGACTCAAGAATTGTACTTGTTACTTATTTTCGTTCATATAAACACTCGCGCCCATCTGCTCTTGGTCCGGCCTTTGCGCCGAATTTGAGAACCTTTTGTGACACCCTCAGCTGAAAATAGTGGGGCCCACTCACCCACACGGCCTGCATACATTCTTCAAGCCCACCCTTTGAGTTTTCAGTCGTAGGACGACCCCTTGCGATTAAGGGTTTCTCAACTTTCATATCACTACATCTTTTACTACAACAGAATGTGTCAATGTAAGCGGCATCCCGTGTAATAATTATATTTCGCCTCGTAATTATAGTTAGGATGTAGGTTGTAGCAGACGATAAAAAAGAGAGACGACCTTAAACTTCATTTAGGGAAGGACGTACTTTTGCAGACAATATATTATATTGTAAATCTCAAGATATCATATCATCCAGCCTATAGCGTACATGTGTGAATTGTAAAAGTATTTCTATATTCGCAGTGGCTTCGAATACGACCGGGTGGGTTTCGTATTTTTAGAGCATTTTCGAACAAAAATGCTCTATTGTCCCCGTTTTGTCTGTCTGTCTGTCTGTCTGTCTGTCATCACCCTAGATCTCAACAACCATAAGTCCTAGACCCATGATGTATATATCATTTTGTAGGTCTTGGCCTGCCATGTGTGCAGCAAAAGTTCATTTCGCGATCTGACCTCTGAGGGCCGTAAAAGGGGCTTATAAAGTACCGTTTTTTTTACTATATAAGCTATATTAATAAAGGAGCGCCCTATATCTCAGCAACTATAAGTCCTAGACCCATGATGTATATATCATTTTGTAGGTCTTGGCCTGCCATGTGTACATCAAAAGTTCGTTTCACGATAGGACCTCTGAGGGCCGGGCTTCAGGGCTCCTAAGGGGCTTATATATTATATATACACCTTGAACGTTCAATAACCCATTCATTTCTTGCGAAATACTGCAGCACGTAGTTTCACCAAGATTTATTAAGAAACTCATCAAATGAAATAGTAAGCTTGTGTTCTGAGTTTAATTGAAAGTATCAGAGCTATGCAACAATTGACGGAGTTTTCGGACGATTAAATGACTATAATTTCGAATGTTTTCAATTATGAGTCCTATTTCAGTAACCACAAACCACTTGTAGTTAGATTTAAGAGACAATAATTTTTTTTCAAATATAAAGAAACGTCTTTATAATTTTTTTTTACAGATATATGCATTACACAATTGAATTTATAAACATTTCCAAAATTTACAAATATTTACTGAAAGCTAACAAACGTACTGATACATAACACGAAAATGCGCTAACACGTCCTGTGTCCAGAATGGAACAGGCTTAATTGCTTGTTTTTTTTTCCGAGACACGACCAGCAAACTTTGATGACGTCAGTAAACAGATAGAACTCTTATGATTTAAAGTTATTTTCTTTTCGCGGGAACGAGTAATTTTGGCTACTTAAACATTAAAATTGCAACTTTGCTTGTGTGTCCTCCTGGCACACTAATGAAACCGTTTGGTCTGTGACTCATTTTTATGCTGACTATATCCAGGTTCGATTCCTCTCAGAAACATAACTTTTTTTATTGTGTTTTTTTTTTCAGAATGTATCCTTTTAGTTGTTTTAATGAAAATTAACTAACTAGATATTTTTGACTTTTTTTTAATTGAAATAATGTATATTTTAGGATGTTGTAAAAAAAAAAAGAAACAACAACTAATTAGGTTTTTTTAACTATTTCATAACTTAAAAAAAAATATTTTGAAAATATGTATCAAAGCTGAACACAGAGGCGTAACAATTTTAAGGGAGGGGGGTCCAAAATCGAAAGTCCCGCCGGGCTCCAGCTTGAGGGAGACCCCAAAATTATTTTTTACATTAAATACTAAGTACATAATCTCATGTCATGGTATCGAATGTCAAAATGCAAGGCCCCCAAATCCTAGGTTCGGCAATGGCTTTACGATAGTTTATCTTTCTGCAAAGGCTTTGCAGTGTATAGCTAGTCCTAAGGCTAAATATTACATAACTTTTCCTTACCATCATTTTTGCGTCACACTTTAAAAAATTCAGAGACGCCTACATATTTCAAATTTACTAAATAATAATAAGATTAAGAAACGAAAATAGAGGGGATGGGGAAGCATTTATATCCGAGAATCGAACCAAATAATGACGGAGACGAATTAACGAGTGTTAGCTTTCTGGGGGGGGGGGGGGTACGATAGATACTAATTTAGCGCATAATTTTTTGTTTTATTCGTCCGACTTTATTAGGCTTGGGCAGACCCGAAAACTCTTAGTCTTAGACATATATCCTGACAACTAAAATATACAATTCAAAGCCGTATTTATTTTAAAAAAAATATTATAAAAATATCTCCGATTATTAACAGCAAATGACTTTATTTATTAGGCTTGGACAGACCCGAAAAAAATTAAAGCCAAATATAAAAATATCTCCGATTATTAACAGCAAATGACGTCATCAAAGTCTGCAGTAAATACGAGTTCTCATACATTCTGTTTACTGACGTCATCAAAGTTTGCTGGTCGTGTCTCAGAAAAAAAAAATACGAAACACACCCGGTCGTATTCGAAGCCACTGCCTTCTATATTTATAAAGTAATAGGATTATTTATATTTAAATAAAAACATCTAAAAATCATAAGCCCGCTAGTCTCGGTGATTCTGTAAAGATGGTTATGACATAATTGGTGTTGCAGCGGTGGTTCTGAAAGAATCCGACTATGACATCCCACATCACGTGATCACTACCAGAAAGAGGACTTTTTTTTTTGTTTGCAATACTTAGCCTACCCAGCTCTAACTGCCCCCGTCCTTTCACTGAAATATTTTTTTTTCCGCGCGCTATTCAAATGACTTGCAATCGATTTAAAGTAGCCTCGCGAAGCTGTGCAGGGACATGTAAACAAATGCATGTTTTATTTATGATTGTCACGACAAATGTATGTTTTAATTTCAAACTCATTTTTCATGTACTTAAAGCCTTATAATGTAGCGACATATCTATCTGACTTGCTGAACGCCTGAATGATTCCTGAACGCCTGTCTTTCTGTCTGTTTATCTGGCTGTGTGCACATTTATATATATTATTTATATATATTAGATATATAGAGTAATAGATGCACACTTGCACCAGAGATAAAGTTAACCACCTTCTGTTCTTGATGTTAAAACAGTTTTGTGATCGCGTGATAGAAACGGCCCATTACTCACACACAAACACACAAACAAAGGGAGGAAAACTAGTTTGTCTTATTTCTCCTATCTTCAGGGATATATACAAATTAAATTTACCTTATGTATTTATCACTGGCCCTCACAAACACATACACAACATAGACGCACATACACACACATATACATCATACACACAGAGAGAGGCACAGACGTACCCAGTGACACACACACACACATATATACACATATAGACACAGCCGTACCCATTGACACACACACACACACACATATATATATATTTACACACACACAGAGACACAGACGTAACCAGTGACACACACACACGTGTATAAACACTCTGACCGTCCTCAACATGGATGTAAAAGTGCTAGACCGATCGTGTCTTTTATTTTCCTCGTAAAACGGAAGTCGATCATGGACATTGAATGTATTGTTGTAAAAAAAAAAAAATTAAAGTACACTGGCATATGTGATACATACACTGAGCATAAATATAACCGGATCGCTCATTGGGCTGACATATCGGAATATATGTATCTGCCGCCATATCGGTTAAGTCTTTAAAACCCTAAAGGTAAGCCCCCACTGGTCGGAATTTCCAGTATCTAGACCTCTCGAATTCCATAAACCTTTCGTTGCAATGACATACTAATCGAAATATTCAGATAAGCTCGGATTTCCGCAGCGAACATTTGCAAGTACGTTGCTTGCAGAGTTGTTGTTTTTTTTTTTCTCACAGGTGTAGTTTTTTTTTTTACAATAGTTAACAAACCAAAACAATTATTAAGAAACATCAGTTCGAATAGAACATAGTCAAATAAATATTTGCTCTGCATGTAACCTATTTCTGTTTATATATCCGATTATATTAATCCATTGATACTTTGATACAGGAAGTATGTTGTGAACATTTTCAAAAGCAAGTGCAAAAGACACCTAAAAGTGAAGGTCTACAAATTACAATAGTGAAAGATGGTTAATGAGTATCACCATGTACATATCGTAGATCGGGGATCTTCAAGCTATTTCAGACATGTAAAAAATCTGGCTGGATTATAGATTCTTTGCTAAAACAACTTTCATTTTACTTCTATTAATTTTCTTTTTTTCATAAAAGAATACTTGTACCATGTTTCAACGACATAAGTAACTAAGAACCAAACTTGACGCTATAACTATGTAAAATAATAATCAATTGAATTCATTTTTTTTTTTTTTACTTTGAACGGTTTACATCATCTTTTTGTCCGAAGTATCTAGAGATGAAAGTTCCTTATTAAAAAAAAAAGCCCGAGTTTTTAATTTTATGAAGCAAATCGACTTCTTTTATTTCCTGTATGCAATATTTACGCCATACGTCAACAAAATGTGTACATAGAGAGATATTGGTTTATTTTGCTACAGCAGCCATGTCAGTGGCATAACTGGCATCATACCAGCGTCATGTACAGTGGCGTAGCGAGCTTAATTCGCGCCCGGGAGGGGGCACAATGCCTTTTGAAAACCATAATTTCATAATTATTGTGATACTGAGTTAAATTTTATATATGGCTGTTGATTTACTGCAATTAAAGCGTAATTAATGCGTTAAAAATATGCGATTACATTATTTAACACAAACACCTAAATGCGTTAAATTTTACCCAAATGGTGTTATTTCAGAGTTGCAGATGAAATAAAAAAAAATCAGTTAATAACCAACCCAATTCTATAACCAGATCAGTCGAGATTTAGAAAAAAAAGGAAGAAAAAAAAACCCGAACACGTTTACGTAAATCATATCAGCTATATGACCTTGAAACAATAGGATTGCCATTTCTTAATTCAAACTTATGACCCTGAACGATGCAATTAATGAACATCTGCACGTGTTATAGTTTGATTGACAAGTGTCATGGCTTGAAACAATGTAACTTGTGGTTGGTAAGTGACGTCATCTACCAATGTTAACACCACCCACCTCCCGACCAATACAACCACAGTCGGCGACTTGAAGGACAAATTTACTTTTAATCTTTTGAAGTTTTTGCTTTGCGCTTCGCAGTCTATAAATGTTATTTTTATATTCTTTCATTCATTTACTTTCTTACTATCAACTATTTGTTCAATGTTTTAGTGAACAACAAAAAAGAATTTTATTTTATCGGTCTGTCAGTTATATTAATAAAAAAATATTGTGTAAAATGACACTCTTTGATGTTATCGGTCGGCTTTCATTTTTCATCTTCTGTTGTTCTTTCTTTCCTGTTGACGACACACTTTATAACAAGTCGCGACCCACATGTGAGACTGAGAACAAATGAACAAGGATGCTTACATGCTCGCGTCAAAAAGGAGTCGAACCTTTCAAGGTCTGGCTTATCAAAGACGTCACACACACACACATACACACACACAAAGGTTTAATAATCTATTGCTTAGGCCAAGTAAGTGCGAAAAAATAACACGTTGTTATTATATTTTAATATGGCATGTTGATAGAATTAAAAAATGTTACAATTCATAAATAAAATATTTTTTTGATTAAATATGCGTTAATTTGCGATAATTTTTTATAATTATGCGTTAATTTCGATTAAAATTTTTAATCGAACAGCAGCTCTAATATATATATATATATATATATATATATATCACATATGTCTATAAACAGTTAAAACATGCACGAAGTAATGACAACAACAATGGCCTCTCTTCTCATTGCTCACCGTCGACTCCGTGCTAGATTGACGTGACGAAGTGATGCGGGTGGGGGGGGGGGTCGGAGCAGCCCCGTAGCCAAGGGGGGGGGCACTTGGGAGCCCTGCCCCCCGCTAGGTATGGAGTGCCCCCCCCCCGCTTAGAAAAGAAGAAAAGAGGAAAAAATTTAAAAAAAAGTAAAAGTGCCCCCTTGCTGGGTATTGGTGCCCTCCTGCTTACTTTGACCTGGCTACGGGCCTGGGTCGGAGGGCTTTATTGTTTACGCTTTTTTGTATTTTTTTATTAAACACAATGAAGTTGTATCGGGAAGATGGGGGGTGGACGGGGGTGGACACACATTGACTTTTTATTACAGCAAAAAAAAAAAAAATGGAAAAATAGAGAACAATGCAGGAGGATTATAAAAATACCCTCTCCCCCCCAACCCCCCCCCCCACACGCGCGCGAGCGAAAATCTTTAAAATAATACGACACGCACACATAAAAACACTGACAAATAAACAGATACACCGACTCTAATCCTAAGTGATGATATCATTTTCAGTACTCTCTCTTTCCCCCCCCCCCTACCCCCACCCCGTTACAGGCTGACTGTAGTGTTGTTTCCGTTGACGAAAACTAAAACTAAAACCTTCGTTGACTTTTCGTCAACGAGAACTAAAACTAAAATTAGCAGGAAGACTAAAGCTAGACGAAAACTGAAATTATTACAGAAAAAACGAAATAAAAACTGAAACTAAAATATGACCTGGGACTAAAACAACACTAGCTGACTGTCCTGTCATATGTGCCAGTCACGGACCCCCCCCCCCCCCCCCCAATCCCTTCTCCGTACATAAAAATAAAGTCGTTAATGTCATCGGTTATTAACGACGCCACAGAGCGACGCTCCCATTTATTCCCCGCTCCGTGTCGTGACATCCGGGTGCCTCTATTCTAAGAATCGCTCGCTTCTCTCCATATTAGCCGGACTGATCATCCGCATGCTATTTTAAAATCATCTCTCTCTCTCTCTCTCTCTCTCTCTCTCTCTATCGTTCTCTCTTTCTCTCTCTCCCCACCTCCGTCCCTCTCTCCTCTCTCTCCCCCTCTCTCTCTTTCTCTCTTTCTCTACCCACCTCCCTCCCTCTCTCTCTCTCTCACTCCCTCTCTCGCCCTCTCTTTCTAGCTCTCTCTCTCTCTCTTACTCTATCTCTCTTTTCATCGTTGGACTAATCGTACGGAAAGTAGGTCACTCACATCTCCATTTTGTTTTATCGCTGAATTGATAATGTGAACGACAATTATTTAAGTCGCTCATATCGGGCGGATGATTTTTTTTTTGAACCACTTCTGAGACAGTGGACGACAAAACTCTGAAGGTGTTTCGTTTCTAATGCCACCGAGTCTGTCTGCGGCGCTTCTCAGTGATCCTTCTGTAATCCAGCAGCATTTTTTTTACTTAATTACTGGATCGAGTAATCAACAATTTTTTTTTAATCTCTATCTTATCGTTAAAAACCGAATACGTTTCTTAGTGGGTATCGAATCGTTAAAGTTTAAGAACCACTCAGATACGAATGTTTCGAGACGATTGAGAGATAGGCGAAGGAGCCATGTATCTTTGGCAGAAACTCCTTTATATACATTAGTAGCTGGCGGGTGATGGGAACTGGTTTAATCGATTGCAGTCATCTGTATACCACGGCGAGAATGTTTCTTTGAATGACAAGCAGAGAGAGGGAGACAGAGAGAGACAGAAAGAGAAATAAAGAGATAGAGAAGGCTGGTTTAGGGGGTCATCGTACTGTAAAAATGAGGGAGGAGGAGAAAAGGGGGTTAAAATAACAGCATGAAATGAGGTTACATGAATGCTAGAATTTAGAAACTTTTGAATATTTCAGAAGCAAGTCCCCCCCCCCACACACACACATAAATGTAGTGGTAGATCCTATCTCGCGACCGTGCTTTATACAACAACACTCACATAATTTACGACGGATAAATGTTAGTAGTAATACATGAGTTTGATAAGTTTCAGCGGATACCTGAATTGGATAAGTCTCAGCGGTATAAAATATAAAATCTGACTGTGGTGTCATAATAATAATACATGACTTAGTCTCAGTGGCATATGACCTGAATGTATACGTTTTAAATGGATAACCTGACTTAGATAGCAGTCAGTAGCTACACTTGAAATATGTCTCGATAATTAAACCTGACTTCGATAAGTCTTTGACGTTGTACTTGACTTATTTGCCTCAGCTGTTATACTTGACTTATTTCTCAACCTATTATACTTGACTTATTTGTCACATCAGTTATACTTGACTTATTTGCCTCAGCTGTTTTACTTGACTTATTTGTCACATCTATTATACTTGACTTATTTGTCACATCTGTCATACTTGACTTATTTGTCTCAGCTGTGTTATACTTGGCATATTTGTCTCAGCTGCTATACTTGACTTATTTGTCTCAGCTGTTATACTTGACTTATTTGTCTCAGCTGTTATACTTGACTTCAATTACCGAATCTGCCCACTCGGCCCGTCTCTCTGGGGAGGCAGTCAACGTTCAGTACTTGCAGCCACAACATTGCTAACTCCACACCACCACCACCCCCCTCCGTCCTCCTGACACTATCCTCCACCAGGACACCTTTTACCAGTATCCACTCATAATTTATACCACTCTGCGACCGTTACCCACATGTCTCAGACTTGTGCACTGAAATTGTCTTATTTCCCAGATGGATGTATAAATTGATGAGTGTCCAGAATTGATGGTTGAAACCTTGCAACTTAACGAATTTAAATCAATTTACGGTGAATTTTATTTATTTTTTTAACAAAGCTGGATGAAAATTTATTTCAAAATGTCAAGATGGAAGAATCTTTTAATTTTTTTTTTTTTTTTTAAAGATCCATCTGGTTGAATTTTTCATTTTTATTTCCAGTGGGTTCTAGTTGTCAACTTTCAAAATTTCTTTTTACTTGGGGCACTTGGTTTGGTGAAAGTTCGCGCAGCGAACTGGCGCCTTTCTTCAAAGTCTTTGTTGTTTGAAACGAAAATTACATTTCGCTGCGTAACCCTTCATGACCTTTGCCGTACCCCTTAGGGTACGCGTACCGCCGGCTGAGATCCGCAGAGTAAGTGTCGCAGTCTGTCTTTCGTAATACGCAAGTTCTGTGATGGAGACATTTAGTTACGCACGAGTGGTGTACGCGCATAGCCTTAAAAATTACACCCAAATAACCGGATCATAGTCAGCACAGTACAGAATCTTCGTTTATCCGAACGTTCATGATCCGGAGTGTAAAATATCCGGACCAGTTTTTTTCTTTCGGTCATCTACATGTACTGTATATGAATACGTTTTCGAACAGTGCAGTGCTCAACATTTGTTGCGCGAGAGGCCAAAAGTGACGGGGGGAAAAACCCCCAAGGTTAGGGATCCTGTTAAAGGCGATAGAAAGCGTTTCTAATTTTTAGCCCTCCTAACTCGCCGTAGTCCTAATATTCGTATAGTGTCCGGTTTCATATACTGCGTGGATCGCATTCAGTTTTTACGGTTATCCGAACAATCGCGTATCCGGACGGTGTCCGGTCCCAATTGATTCGGATAAACGACGTTCTTCTACTGTATATCAAATATTAATGGACACTGTTAGTTAAATGGACAGAGGCAAAGACTGTATCATCTCGGAGCCTCAAAATACCCGCCCAAGAGCAGGCAAATTCTCTATGAGCCGCTTTTGGTCCACCGCTTTTCTAGATAATTTTACGTACTTATTTTTTTCAATGTAAAATTGTGGCGTTGACAATATATATATATATATATCATATATAATAATACTCATTTCCAGTGTGCGTTAAAACGAAAGTAAAGAATTAATACAACAGTATTCCAGTTTAAAATACAATCATGAAAAAAATCGGATCTGCCCGAAACCAAAAAATAACCTCAGCCTACCGATCAAGACTAAGGGGATATAACTCTATGCAAAGGTTTTGCAGGGTACAGCTAGTATTTTTATATTGTTTAAAAAAATTTAAGTCTGGAGACATCCTTTCGACGTTGAACTATGTCAGGGCGGCTGTATCGCGGCTTAATCGGCTAAACGGTAAAGCAGTGGTGCGAGAGTGCATTAAATGGTTTCACGGAGCGTGCTCATCATATTGTATTGATTTCCACACCGAGAGGAGGGAGGGGGGGGGGGGTGATGGGGGGGGGAACTGCATGATGTGGTCATTCTGTAAAGTTTGATTGAAATAGCTGACCTATGCCGACCTCTTGTTATGATGGACTCTTCATTGATCGTCAACCCTTGAATAGCCTTCCCACGACACTCAATGACATAATTTTGACCTGTCCCTTGCTTGCGTTTGACCTCTTCCTCTCTTTAATCCCACACCCCTCACCCCTCAAACCCATTATCCCGACCCACCCCGGGGGCAAGCTGATTTTGAGAAAGGGAGATAATTAGTATAACAAACGTGGCAAGGGGTTACTCCCCCTTGCCCGTCTGAAGTCTGCCTTGACATTCGTAAATATAATTATGAGTTTAAGAAAAAAAAAACATCAACTTGAAAAACGGAATTATTACATAACCATTATTTTTTTTTTTAAATCTCTTCTCTTTCTGTTACAATATTCCTTCCATTTGTCCCACATATTTTTTTCCCTCTTTCGCCAGTGTGTCTTTCTATTATTTTTTTAATCACTCTTTTTTTTTTTTAACGCTACTGTTTGAATGCATTATCCGGTGCCAGTGATTCTTGATACTAACGCCCATTTTGGTGCAGATACAGCATAAGCATTGTGGTAGAAGGCGCTCCTAGAGCGAGCGTCCAATGCGGCAGGGTTAGGGGCGTAATTTGGGAGGGGGTAAGGCTTTATTTCGTTTTAAAACGCTTCCATCACTCAACATCCCTCCATTTAGGTGTGAGGCAATGATGAACAATAGATAAACAATAACAATACATGTACAATAGATGTACAAGGTAATATTATCTCATTCTAGGTTTGTGAAATTTGGTGTAATGTCCCACAAGTCCACCCGGCTTTAAAATGAGTACCTAACTTGAGCTGGTCAAGTAAAAGCGGCTGGGGCGTTGTGCTAACCATACAGTCCCTTCATAAGCCGCGAATTCTACACTTTGAACTGACCCGATGGCCCTTTAGCCGCACTTTAGGGCTAAGGGCTTTTCACTTTTTTTTACTAGTTTCAATGTATAAGGCGTAAAAGGTAATCTTATCTCATATTTTCATGGACATCATGTGGCTGAGATGTTCATTTCCATGCCCGGGGTAGTGGGGTCTGGGGGGGGGAGGGTCAGATGTGTAAATACAGGCATACTACAAAAACTCTATCTTGATGTGTTTATATTTTTTATTATTTGCTCTTTTATTGCTTGTATGAATTTCTGTACAGCCGTTCGCCCCTACTCACCGTTATTTTTGCCTATTGTATCCTCACATCGATGAGCGAGTTTGGCCTTTGAAAACCATCCTTCTAACGACGCCCTGCCTCGCTCTCGTGAACCGTTGTGCGCGGACCCGAATAAAATAAAAAGACAAGACAACCATTAACGTTTGTAGGAAACAAGAGATATCTGTCTGCTGGCGCTTCGAGTCTAAATCTCATTTCTTCATGTTGTTGTTTTTTCCCTATGCTTGTACAACTCTACTCGCTCTGTTTAAATTATGCATGCCATTAGCTCCAATAGGATTCCCCTCCTACTGTAGAAAGAAATGGGGGATGGAAAGGTGATGGTGGTGCTACTGCAATCAATATTTGAATTCAATGTTTCACGTTTAGCGATATTTGCTTTTGTACTGTATGTAGGTCTTCAGAAATGTTATTGAGCTGGACTGTCTCAGGACATAAGAGATAAAGAAAGCTAGAGATGTGGTCGTTTTTCTTTGTTAACACTCCATAGCTGTCTTGATTTTCTGATTTTTTTTTTGTTGTTCCCCGTTGCATTCTGACATCTTTTGATTTACTTTTTATTTCCAGGGAATTTTTTTTTTTAGTTTTTCCCCCTTTTTCTTTTATTATCAGCTGCGCGTATTTTTATTTTTTTTTTTAAAGAAAACTTATTTCCTTTTTGATGATCGCTTGATTTGCTCTGTGTTTATACAAGATAGACATTGCTAATTCAATGTTTATTTTTATACGCTTGTCTAGTTTTGCTAAATTTCATCAAGTTTTTGTTTGTATTTGTTTTGTTGTTGACATGCTTGTATTGCTCTTCTATTGTTTTGAATAGGGGAAACAAAACCCACCAAAGCAACGACCCCTACAATTGTTTTTTCAAAAACTTTCATTTCTTGGTTTCACCTCAGTTGGACGTCAAGTGTAGTTTTGTAAAACAAAGTTAGTTTCACCTCAGTTGGACGTTAAGTTTAGTTTTGTAAAACAAAGTTAGTTTCACCTCAGTTGGACGTTAAGTGTATTTTTGTAAAACAAAGTTTGTTGCACCTCAGTTGGACGTTAAATGTAGTTTTGTAATGCATAGCTACGATTCCCAAAATTGTAATTGTAATAGTTTGAGAGCGTGGCAGTTGTGGTACCATTTTGGATGGCACTGTACCGGCTTGTCACTAATGTGTCGAAAAAGCTGGCAGCAGCGTTTTAAAGCTTCTTAGATCCTGGTTGCTTTGGAGCTGTGGTGTATTATGTTGCGGGTTCAAATCCCTGCCCTTTTTTCCCCCCTTGTCATCACGCTGACACCGGCCGTGGTGCAGGTTTAATAAGGGCCGCATCGCAAATTAAAAAAAAATAAAAACGACAACCTCAGCTGTGGTTCTAAGCTAGTATAGAGTATTCGAGAAAATGGCGTAGGCGTTGAAATGGTGACGCCCCCTCCCCCCATGAAGTGGTATCCGGTTGTATAAGATGAGAGATGCGCATGTCATTCTTACAGAGAGACTATTTGCAGTGTTGTAATTATAGTTACTTTTCAATCTTATTGTTACGCCTATATTTTTATATATTCTCAAACCTTGTAACTCACTTTTTAAAACTTTTTTTCTATTTTAGTGAGAAGGTTTACATTAAGGCGCACATTGAGGTTGTACACGACAATACAGGATTACACTAATTTCTAGTCAATGAATTAGCATCTCGTAGAGTAACGAGTAACGAAGCTGATAACTTAGTAATGATTATGATGGGAACCAATTCCCCCGTTGAGATTATCAAGTCTGAAGTAAAATGCGAGACATACACGTTGAGCAAAAAATAGTATTTTTTTTTTACATAGTTTTTTTTTTTATAGACTTGCCCAATTCATTAAATGATATTAAAGTGTGCAGAAACGAAAGAAAGTTTAATTCTTTCATAACTAAAAAGTAAAAAAAAAAATCAAATATAAAAAATAACCTTTTTTTTTAAATTATAAGCTTTGAAAAATGCTAGTTTACAGTAGTACCGGTATGAATTAATGATTTTTTGTTTGTTTTTCTACTTTTTAGTGCAATTTTTGTTTATAAAAGCTTATTTTTTTAAAAGTTTATATAAATATATATATATTTATTTATTTATTTACTTGTGTATGTGTTTAATAGAGTGCTGAAACATTTTGTTACCAGACAAACAATTAAATCCAATCACAAACCCATTTATACGCCTCCCGTCACAAACCCATTTATTCGCCTATTTCAAAAGCAACATTTCCCGATTTTTTTTTCTGTTTTACTGCTGTCTGTCGAGGGACGGGTATAAATATATATGGCAACGTGACGTCACACTGAGGCCTCTAAATGAGTTGGTCGTACGAAAATTTACATGTAGAAGTAATTTCCCCACCCATAAAAACAAAAAAAAAAAAAAATTGGGACATTTCCATAAATAAAATAAAAAATATAAAAAAATCCCATCCCTCCAAATCTAAAAAAGTTCCCCAGAATGTGATGTGGTCCCTGTCTCTCTCTCTCTCTCTCTTTCTCTCTCTCTCCCCCCTCCATCTCTTGATTTATGTATTTCAATCCACTGCTGCCAATATGCATACAGTCTGTTGTGGCACGGTGCCAGACAACTTGGTAGGTCTTCTTGACTGATGTATGTACCTTCCTACCTCGAGCTATCGATCTGGTTAGGGCCGGAGGGGAGTTTTATCATTTATATATTTTTTTATTATTATTTTTGTTTTGCTTAGGACATTTTGGGAACTGGTCAATTTTTCCCGAATAAGAGGATGTTCGTGGTGGACTCGAACGACGGAGTCGGTCCGCAGTGGGTCTGTTCTAAAAATAATATAAAATACTAGCTGTACCCTGCAAGACCTTTGCATACAGTCATATCCCCTTAGGCTTGATCGGTAGGCTGGGCTATTTTTGGTTTCGGGCAGATCCGATTTTTACATTGTATTTTAAACTGGAATACTGTTGTATTAATTCTTTACTTTCGATTTAACGCATAGCCCAAATCGCTTATATATATATATATATATATATATATATATATATATATATATATATATATATATGTATGTATATATATATATGTGCCAATATAAGAGTACAGACTTTGCACTGCGATATTATTGTTCTTGTTTGTGTGTGTGTGTGTGTGCGCGTGCGTGTGTGTGGAAATTTCCAGAAAGTTTGGAAAAGCAAATGGTGTATGTTTTTTTCTTCTTCTTATGCTGTCAAAAATATACAAATAGTGATTCTCGATTTATTTTTAAAGATAGATGTAAAACAAAATGTATATCACTTTGGCAAGTGGTAAAATTTTTTTTTAGAATTGTTAAAAGTCTTTTTAAAGTACTATTCGAGTCTTTATGTATACCAGCAGTGTTGTCTTTATCTTTCACGTGTACTGGATAGTCTGGACTTTGTGTGTGTGTGGGGGGGGGGGGGGGAGACTTCGCCAGTGCTTTTGCTTGTTGAGATCAACTGCACGTCGAGAAGGGAAGTCTTTGCACACCCTTTTCGCCGAACATTACGATGTTGAATAACTTGAATGGCCCACATAGGTTGCCATTTTATTTTTGACTTAAAGCCATGACTTATACCCAAAACCTATACCCATGACCTATACCCATGACTTATACCCATAACCTATACCCATGACCTATACCCATAACATATACCCTTGACCTATACCCATGACTTATAACCATGACTTATACCCATGACCTATACACATGACCTTTACCCATGACCTATACCTATGACTTATAACCATGACGTATACCCAATACTTATACCCATGACCTATACCCATGACCTAAACCCAAAACCTATACCCATGACCTAAACCCATGACCTAAACCCATGACCTATACCCATGACCTAAACCAATGACCTATACACATGACATACCCTTGACCTATACCCTTTACTTATAACCATGACTTATACCCATGACTTATACCCATGATTTATACCAATGACTTATACCCATGATTTATACCCATGACTTATACCCATGATTTATACCCATGACTTATAACCATAACCTATACCCTTTACTTATACCCACGAAGATGCCCTTTATTTACTGTTTCTCTGTTATAAAAAAATATTTTACCAGCTCTCTGTCACGTTACATTTCACGAACCGCCACATTCGTGATACGACAACGACTTATTCAGGTGACACTTGCGGACTGTCTTTGAACACGACCTGCGATTCCCCCCCCCCTCCTTTTTAATTCGTCGAATTGTCAGCAAATAATTTTTTTTTTCCAAATTTGTTTCATTTAGAATGTCTGGACTTAAAATTTTTCTTGTTAAAAAGGAATTGGATCCCATGTAAACATAAAATTAATAGACCAAGTCCCTAGTATATAAACCCAGACGTGGCATTATAATTAAACCAAATGAAATGTTACAAACTAACAAACTAACGGGAGTTCCCCGGCTGAAAGGGGGAACCAAATCAACTATTATATAAACAAAAGGGGAAGAAGAAAAGAGCTCTACATCCATGGAATGGAATCGAGTTACTAATCACATTTTATGTGGCGCCCCATTATGCCCAGTTGTACTGAGCAGTACTGACCATTGTCCACTTTAATGATGACAGCGTGCAATTATAGCCGAAGCCCTTATTGATCTGGTTCCGAGGGGAGGCGGTGAGGGGCGGCCAAAGACCGAATGAGTGGATGAGTTGAGAGAGAGAGAGAGAGAGAGAAAGTCTGTGTGTGGATCCAAAAAAAAAAATGAGAAGAGAAAGAGAGGAGGCGTCGGCCATCGATTCCTCGGGCCACGCTCTCTGCTGACACCACTGGTAGCGGCCGCCCCGCTCACCTGCACGTGTTTGTCACTATCCAAGACGGGGTCCGTCCGCAATTCTTCCCCCCCCCCATCACCCCACTCCTACATTCGACGATCGTGGACACTGCCTATGCCTCCCCCCCCCCCCGCCAATCCACACTCCCCTCTCTAGTAGCTGTGGGTAGCTTGTAGTCTGTTGTTGTTGTTGTTTTGTGTGTGTTCAACGCCCCCCACCCCTCCTCTTTCTCCCAAATCCAACCACCGCGCACCACTACGACTCGCCCCCCCCCCCACCTCATTTGACGATGTCTGCCGCTGTGCTGTGCCGTGCTGTCCGTCAGCCGCCCATCATTGCCGCTGTGGGTGTGTTGTGATTGTTTTTGTTTGTGTGTTGAAAACCAACCAGGGACATCAACGTGTGGTCATCGCCTAAAGACAAGGAGAGGAACAGAACCAAAACAGCCTCCAAACTACAACACATCTTTGTGCTGTGACGGCCGTTATATTACGTTTTTTACCATCTTCTTTCCGTCAATATTTTATTTCAACTGGAGTTATAATTGCTGTGTATAAAACGCCGGTAACTTCATCACCTATTGGGCCATTCGTTGTAAGTACTGGTATTTTAAAATCATTATTTTCCTCGATTTTGTCTCCCCTTAGATTTTCCAACTAATGATTTTTAAACGATTAGCTCAGGAAATGTGTGAATCTCGTAAGTCCATCACATGTATGGGCATATTAGGGCGCAGAAAGTTAGGGCCTATAATAAAACACTGTAAGGATGAGATGAAATCTCTTAGATCCTAAAAACCACTAATGGGACGTTTTTATGGTGCCCTTCTTTCATCCCCACCATAGACGATAGTGCGATGGCCATGGAGGCACCACGGCAGATAAGTGGGGACTTAAGCCATGACTTGAAATATCCATTGGTCCTCACCGAAGATCGAACCAGGGACCCTCAGATCGACAGTCGAGCGCTTTACCACACGACTACCCGTCCCCAAGAGGTGTTGAGCGCTTGACTTTCGATTTTAGTATTAAGATCCCTGGTTCGATCACTACCATCGTCATAGACATGTTTCCGAGGGCAGTGGCTCGATCCTGGCTGAAAGTTCGTTGTTGAACGTTTTCCCAAGCCTACACAGCTTGAAGCTTAAAGTTGGGGAAGTAAAGGTGGCAGGGCGTTGTGCTACACACCACCCCTTCATCTGCCGTGGTTATAGAAACAGGCGAATCATATACACTTCATCTGCCGTGGTTATAGAAACAGGCGAATCATATACACTTCATCCGCCCCGACGTGTCTGGTAGAGTTATGGGAGCTTTAGAACTTATTTTACATGTATACTTAAACACTCGTATACACATAAAAGCTCAAATAGATATAAACACGCACTTAACATGGGCTACACATAAAAACAAATCAACACAGACACACCCTAATATACACGTATAGATATTTATACACCCATATACACACAGCATCAATAAACACATAACCTAAAAACACATATAACAGTTCCAACGTTATCTTTGTTTGTTCGTTTTTTTTTTTTGTTTTTTTACATTTATCATAATTACGGTTGATGTAATATTCAGTGGATGTAACATTCAGCAGATGTACCCATCATTGGATGTAATAATGCAACATTGAGTTGATTTGATACAGTTACACTGTCGAGTCCCCTCTTACAGGCAATGACAGCATAGAGGAGGGAATCTTTGGGGGGGGGGCATATAACCTAAAAAACCCGCACACGGCGCCCCTAACGGCTTCAAAGCAGGCACACTGCCCTACTGACATAGCTGCTGCCGTGTCTTGTCATTTTAGCGAAGTGAACGTACCTGTCTACATACCGTTGTCGTTGTTGTATTTTTTAAGACTAAAATATCTCTGTGCGGTTGATTTCGACTGCCCTGTCGTCTTGCGGTAGCTTTTGTAAAACACAGAACGAGAGTTGGAGTCGGGTGACCAGTATTTGCGACACTTGGTATGTCCTCTTCCCACTTATTCCACGCGATGGACATTGGAAAATGCCGGCATTATAAAAAAAAAATAATTAGCATGCGATTTAGTGCTGGGTCGGAACGTCTACTTTTGACTTACCTTCGCCCTGTAGTGGTAAAGTTCCCTTAAGCCCCTAAGGACTCATCGGGGCAGATGAAGTGTAGAATTCATCTGTTTTAGTAACCTCGGCATATGGAATGGATTGTGTGATAGCACAACGCCTAGCCGCCTTTGCTTCCCACAACTTAAATTTGGGTACCCATTTAAAGCTGGGTGGACTGTCACCAGAAAGTTTAAAAAAAAAATCTTAAGGTTCTCACTGAGGTTTTAACCCAAGACTCTTCTTCGATCGACAGTCGAGCGCTTTACACCGCAAAAAAAGTTAATTTTTCAGGGGGGTAGGTTAGAAAAAAAAATTATAAAAAAAATTCTATTTACTATTTCCAAAAAAACAACAAGCAATTAAGCCTGTTCCATTCTGGACACAGGACGTTTTAGCGCATTTTCGTGTTATGTATCAGTACGTTTGTTAGCTTTCAGTAAATATTTGTAAATTTTGGAAATGTTTATAAATTCAATTGTGTAATGCATATATCTGTAAAAAAAAATTATAAAGACGTTTCTTTATATTTGAAAAAAAATATTGTCTCTTAAATCTAACTACAAGTGGTTTGTGGTTACTGAAATAGGACTCATAATTGAAAACATTCGAAATTATAGTCATTAAATCGGCCGAAAACTCCGTCAATTGTTGCATAGCTCTGATACTTTCAATTAAACTCAGAACACAAGCTTACTATTTCATTTGATGAGTTTCTTAATAAATCTTGGTGAAACTACGTGGTGCAGTATTTCGCACCAAATGAATGGGTTATTGAACGTACAAGGTGTATATATAATATATAAGCCCCTTAGGAGCCCTGAAGCCCGGCCCTCAGAGGTCCTATCGCGAAATGAACTTTTGATGTACACATGGCAGGCCATGACCTATACATCATGGGTCTAGGACTTATGGATGCTGAGATCTAGGGTGATGACAGACAGACAGACAAAACGGGGACGTTTGTTTGAATTACACTCATTAACATTTGTGCAAAGTTATTTTACGATATCTATAATAGATTTTAAAAATTGGTTCTGTGAACATTTTTGAAAATATGTCTTAAAATTACACTTTTTTACCCAAAAAAGTCACAAAATACATTTTGAAATAAATTTTTTTTATATTTTTTTTTTATTTCTTTGTTCATTAATTGGTATGTTGTATGCATGTGCAAAAAATGGCTAGTGTAGCTTAAAAAATAAAAAAAGATAGAAAAAACAACCACCAGAAACCTTAAATGCCCCATGGACCACCTTAAATTGAAAGTAAAGAATTAATACAACAGTATTCCAGTTTAAAATAGAATTAAGAAAAAATCGGATCTGCCCCAAACCAAAAATAACCTAGCCTACTGATCAAACCTAAGGAAACATAACTCTTTGCAAAGGTTTTGCAGGGTATTATTGACTTTTTCAGGTGTAATATTATCATAACTCACGTATTGTTGATATATATATATATATATATATATATATATATATATATATATATATATATATATATACATATTTTATAAGGATCCGCGGGCAGACAGATTCACGCAAGCACGCACAGACATACATACACCCACACACACATACCCACTTCCACACAAGTTAACTTATGACTGCATTATTGACCAGCCTAACGAGCCGAGCGCTGTGCAGTCACGCGACATCCCCAATCAAGTGACTGCAGGAGCATTACAGCACTGCTCAAATTGGCCGGTTCTAAATAGAATCTCTGAACGAGGCGTGGGCAGGACGGCGCAGCGTATGATGACAGTGGAAAGAGGGGTGGTTGTGACAGGAGAAAGAAGAAATTAACCCGTTTTTGTTATTGTGCTATCAGTGGTGATTAATTGGAACATGAACATGAAATTCGGAAGATTGGTGCTTCGGGAATTCATTTGTTTGTTTGTTTGTTTTGGCCAATTTCCATTGTTTTCTCCCTTCTGTTTCATTTGATTCCATTGTATATCATTTTCTAACATTCCATAAAGTGTATTTGTAATATCGTATCATAATTGGGAATCGAATTGAAATCTGTAATTTAGAGCAGAACCACAATCGGTAAGGGGTGGGTGGGGGGGGGGGGCGGATGGTTGTGCGGTAAAGCGCTTGAGAATCGAACTGAATGTCCCTGGTTCGAGAACTTAAGAGAATCGGGTCCACCGTGATGCCTCCAAAGGCACATGCAATATTGGTTATGGTGGTGATGAGAGAAGGGCACTGCAGCAACCGCCCCATAGTGGTTTATAGGATCTAAGGGATAAATATCTCAGGGACATAAACCGGGACTCCGCTTATTGGAATCGTTTCAAATTTTTTAGTCTTAATTGACTTTCTGCTTTAGTACACGCCCCCATTCACCCCGTCATATGGTCATTGTTAATTTCATAAAGTACACGCTGTTATACTGTTATACGACACAGTGGGCTCTTTTACAAATGAAATGTTATTCAGATGTTATACTGATTGTTACTTATTGTTTGGGGGCTGGGATGTTACCAGTCCGCAAACGTTCCTGTATATTATTTTCCAGATACGATGCGATCTACAAACCCCCCAGTGCCCCCATTAAGACCCCACCACCAACCTCCCGCACCATTGAGAAAAAAAAGTCCACTCCCCGGGCTGTCAAATACTCACCTCGAGACAAGTCCTTGCGCGGAGGTCACCGAATTTTACTCTGAAGAAAACATCAAAAAAACTTTATTTTTCGGGGGGGGGGGGAATTATTCATTAATGTACCTTGGCCCCGATGGCTGGGAATCTGGTGGGTAAGGGGGGGGGGGAGGTCCAATTTTGTTCCCCCCCCCGGTCGGGATCCGCACCAGCTAAGACCGACCCTGCCCTCAGCTAACAAATGTTTTATCTTTTTTATCTCTCCCTTAATTCGCGTTTTTTGTTTTTTATGAAAACAGTAAAATGTTGAAACGTGGTATAATAATGTGGAATAAAAAGATAAAATAATGTTTGTTTTTTTTTAAACAACCTCAAAGGTTATCAATCAGCAAAGACCGTTAACTCATGACAACCAAACAGCGATGAAGGCAGCCACTAGCCGTGATCGATAAGGCCGAAACGAAAATAATAATAACAAGACAAAAAAAATAAAGAATTTCCACCGGTGATGGGCCTGGGTGCTTGCTTGCCTTCATCGTCAACATGTTTATGAGTCCATCCCTCTAGTTTGTTGCTCCGGTTCATATCGATTGATCTGACTCTTTCTCTCTCTCTCTCTCTCTCTCTCTCTCTCTCTCTCTTTCTCTCTCTCTCTCTCTCTCTCTCTCTTTCCCCCGCCCCCCAAACCCACCCCACCTCCACCCCCTGTCTCTTGAGTCACTCCATCCCCTCCATTACCCCCTCTTTTTTTCTACTATCATCCCCCCACCTCGGCCGCAGTGATCTTATCAGTCCCATACGCCCCACCAAACTCCCTCTCCCCTTAACTTCCATCATCTACTGAATCATCCGATTCACTCATCCGTTTTGCTGGTCAAATTCACTTTTTTTTTCTCTTCTCCTTTACTTCATCCACACTCTGATCTAATGTTTTTTTTTCTTCTTTTAAACTCTGTCTACATTTCGCCCCTCCATCCGTCCCCGTCTAGGACTTATGGTTGTTGAGATCTAGGGTGATGACGGACAGACAGACAGACAGACAAAACGAAGACAAAAATGAAAGAACTGCCTCCACGTAACTCTCAACTGTTTTGTTTTTTTTTCCTTGTATTCGCCCAAACTTTTCAAAATATTTTTTTTTTCTCTCCTCTGAATTTGTATTACGAAATCGGCACAACGTCGCTCTAAATTTGTCTTTGTGAGAGAGGGGGAAAGGGGGGGGGGGCGGAGGGAAGATGCCCAGGTCAGTATATTTAGATAATGTCAGCTTACAGTTTAGCCGACTTGAGGTGGGGTTTTTTTTTTTGTTGTTGTGTCTATTTTTGTCTCTTCGGCTATAAGTGTGTGTGTGTGTGTGAGAACTGTTAGTTGATAGTGACACTATTGACACAAGGGAGCGACCGATAATCGGATCGGTATCGGGCCGATATTGGCACTATCGGTTAATATCGGATCGACCGATTTTTGTAGGGAGCGACCGATAGTCGAACCGATATTGGCACTATGGGTTAACTATCGCACAGGTCGTTTTTTGACTGCCGATACATTGTTTTTTTTTTTTCACAACAGAGTTGCAGAAAAAAAAATCCGTAAATAACCCAATTCTATAACCAGATCAGACAAGATTAAAAAAAAAGAAAAAAAAAAACCCGTACACAGAAATTGCATCAGCGATACGACCTTGAAACAATAGGATTGGCATTTTTAAAATTCTAATGTATGACCTTGAATGATACAATTAGTGAACATCTGTGTGTATTTTTTGGGGGGGGGTGGGAAGTTGGGGGGGGGGACAAGACTTACGTGTGGGCGAAGTGTTACGAAATATGACAGGGAAGGGGTGAGCATGGGTTGACATACGTCATTAGCTGTAGCACGAGGAAAACACGTGTTTGGCATTGTTGTTGATTAAAAAAAATATCGGTATCTGTACCGGTAAAAATGCTGGGGGAAAATATCGGACTATCGGTAAGAAGGCATATCGGTCGCTCCCTAATTGACACTATTGTCATGAAAAGAAAGAAAGGAAAAAAAAGCTAATTTGGGGTGGGGGTGTTCAACAGTCTCCATGACTACTGATATAAGGATCGGGCGGCCAGTCCTGTGTCCACCCTTCTTTACTTATCCCCCCTCCCCATCCCAGCAGCTCCCAAAATTAATGTCACGTTATCACGCCATGTCGGAGGAAGGGGCATAAAGGGCCGAGAAAGAGGTAATTAAAATTGTCATGAAATGTCCCTGTTCGAAAACTATGCTGGTTTACTTGGGTTTCTTTCCACCGCTGTTTGCTGCGGTTATGTTGGCATGTATGTCGTTGTTGTTCGGGGGGTTAGTTTTTTAGAGTTAATTGTATCCTAGAGCATAATGGGACGGGTGTTGGGGGTGGCTGTACGGCCTGCGGTTGTGAGGGGGGATTATTAGTGGTCCAATATGTTCAGACGGCGACCCCAACAGATCGGACGTTTCTACATTTCATGACGTGTGTATGCTTGTTATTACGTATTTTATTACTTCGTCATTTCCGAGAAGCACTGTATGTTATCGCGTCTGACGTGTCACAGTGAAGCCCTGCAAGATTGTGCGCGCCGTCAGCAAATGCAAGATTGTGCGCGTCGTCAGCAAATGCAAGATTGTACGCATCGTCAGCAAATGCAAGATTGTGCGCATCGTAAGAAAATGTAAGATTGTGCGCATCGTCAGCAAATGTAACATTGTGCACATCGTCGGCACACAACCATGTGAAAGAAATAGAGTGAACAAGATTTGTGTAGCTGGTGTGCAGATATAGATCAAGAGTTATCAAACCAGTGTTTGTGGGTAACTGTAAACGGTTGGTGTGATTGTAGTATATGTTGATTAATCGCAGCATGAATATCAAATAAAAGGATCGCGCACACACGCGTCTCCGAGCGCGCGTACACGAGTCGCCGAGCGTGCTTACACACTTTTTTAACCGAGCGCACACGTGTTTAGTTTAAAAGGCCTATCTTTTACGTTGCGCTTAAAAACAGGGATTAAATTTTTTAAAGATTCACACAGTCAATATCTTTTTGCTGCACTCGGCCTTCTGCAAATTAGCGCGAACTTTGGGCGCCGTATCAAACAATTTGAGCGCCCCCGCGACAAAAAATGTGGGCGATGACAAAAAAAAAAGGAATGAAAGCGCTTTATGAAGGAAGCTGGGCGCTTTAAAAAAATGATTTCGGTTTCCGAATATAAGTGTGCGCAACCTTCTAAAGGAATTTGCGCGCCGTGTTAAGAATAGATGCTTGGCTTTGTATTGAAAGAAAAAGCAAATCTGACGGTTTCTAAATAGACAATCACACAAGTGATGTTAACAGTTTTTTTAGCATGGAGCTCACTGCCGCGGTTTTGTGGGGGGACCACACGCAATGCGACAACTTTGACCCGGATTTATCGCAGTAAAGAACCTATAGCACTGCCTAGCAGTGATAGAATCGAATAAAACTCATTCCGGGTGTTGTAATCGATTCCCAGCACACTTCGGCTAAAATGGAAACCATTTGAAACGTCATTGAAGTTTATAGAAATGGAGCTGGATATCTCATATTCATGGGGGACGGATGGTCGTGCGGTAACGCGCTCGACTGTCGACCTGAAGGTACCTGGTTCGATCTCCGGTGAGGACCAAGGAAATTTTTCAGGTCTTGGCTCAAGTTCCCGATATATCTCCCGTGGTGCCTCCATGGCCATTGCACTATCGGCTATGGGGGGGATGAAAGAAGGGCACCATAAAACCGTCCCATTAGTGGTTTATAGGATCTAAGGGATTTCATCTCATCCTTACAGGGACTTTACACACATCTCATATTCATGTTGGAAAATGTCAGCTGTTAATAAAAGGGTGGGCGCTTTAAAAAAAAAAAAAACAGAAACCTACAATGTTGTTGTCGTTTTCTAAAATCCAATCTTCATATCTGTGCAGCACTTTTAAGTTACATTGTCTAACATGTCAAAATGAACCCCCCCCCCCTTTGACAAGTTGTGTTGATCGTCAGCTAATAATGTGAAAAGAAATAAGAGTTGTATAGCTGGTTGTGTTGACACAGATCGGTTTGGGGGGGGGGGTCTCAAATCTCTGTCCGAGATGTCCATGACGCCCGGGGGCCACATTACGTAAGCTCTTCTTCTTCACAATGAAATCATTCGCCTTTTTTTTTTGGGGGGGGGGGGGGTCGCCTTTTGCGATTATCGCTCATTTTAACTTTTGAGTTTTTGTATTATTTGTGATTTTCTTAATTTTTAATTGAAGAGAGTTTGCATTGAGTGTTAAAAAATCTATAATTAATATCCAAACTTGAAATAATATTTCAAAAAGTGCAGTACCTTCATTCCGTGTTCCCCAGAAAGTGGTACAGGGGTAACAAAAAGTCTGGGAACCCCTGCAATAGATCCTGACTGCCACGAGAGGGAGAATCACCCGTCACTTTCACCGGAAGCTTATATCGTGTCACGTGTCAACGTACAGCGTTACACATTGGCAGGCATGCACCTGACAGCACCCATTGGAGTTCCAATCGTATGTTTTGCACCGTGGCATGGTACCGCGTTTGGTCTTTGCCACTTTATGAACCTTTTTTTTTTAAGTTCTCTGTCTTGAGATGTTCGAAACGTGTACTGTTTTTTTTGTGGTACCAACGGAGTATCCTTTGCAGCATATTACCTTAGGGGACATCGCCCTCACCACTCAGTGCCGAACCTAGGGATTTGGGGGCCCGGGGGGCTTGGCCTCTTTGGGGGCGCCTGCATTTTGACATTCAACACCATGACATGAGATAATGTACTTAATATTTAATGTAAAAAAGTAATTTTGGGGCCCCCCTCAAGATGGGGCCCGGGGGACTTTCAAATTTGGACCCCTTCCTCCCCACCCACCATAGAAACGCCTCTGTCCCCCGTCCCCCGTGCTTTGCAACCGCCCAAGAACGCCGTAAACCACACGCAATGCGACAACGACCTTACGCGACCGACCGCATATCACCTGTCCACCTCCGTTCTTCGTTTCTACCCTTTCACTCACCCACTCCCACCCCCACCCAAACCTTGGCATCCTTTCCTAACCGGTTTCAGCTGACCCCCCCCTCCTCCAAACCTGACCGCTGCATTTAAATTAAATCTGGACACGTTGCAGTTAATTTCTTCATCACGAGAATCTGTTTCGTCCACTTCTGCAAATTTATATGGCATTAGATCCACTTAGCGATAAGCTCTTCCGTCCATCCCTCCCGAAGGCAAAAAAAAAACAACTACCATTCTCTCTCCCCCTCCCCCCCCACACACACCACCACCATCATCACATGTCCGCACTGACCACCATAACGGACATCGATCGCGTGCGCTTCATTTTATTTTATGTATGATTATTCTATTTTTGCAATACCCTCACCCCCACCTTCTTGCCGTTTGCACTATCGATTATCTGCCGTTAATTAGTGGCATTCGTGTGACACTGTTGTCACATCATTACCTGATGGACCCATAGTGGTTTCCCCCCCCCCTTCTCTTTCGGAGTGGGGGGGGGAGATGGAAAGATGAGAAAGAGAGTGGGGGAAAAAAAAGTGTATTGAGTGTTTGGGAGGTGGGAAGGAAAGATGCTTGCCATTTGACACATGGTGAGGTTTTTCTCCTTTTTTTTTCTTTGCGCCTGCGCCGTCGCAGCCAAAGTGTTAATTTCCTGTTAATTGAACCTCCCGTCACCTGAAGCATTGTTATTTCAAAGCCTGTCACTATAAACTCGTCATTTCGCTGTTGTTGTTGTTGTCGTTTTCGTTTGGCGTTTTTCTCTGTTTTTTTTTTTGGTCTCTATTGACAGCGCCGGTGCCTCCAAAAACCTTCATTTGGTGGTGATGACGACTTAACACTGATATATTCGGTTCAAGATGACCGTGGCCTGCATGCTGTGGGTTACGGGCTCGACTCACGACGTGCCCAGCCACCTAGGTCTCCCAAGGTGGTGCCTCCATGTCCATGGCACCCTCGGCTATGTTGTGGATGAAAGAAGAATGGCACCATAACAACAGTCGCATCAGTGGTTAATAGGTTCTTAGAGATGAAACGTCTCATCCTTTCAGGGACTTCCTAAAAATAATCCGTCACACCACTATTTAAAAATAAAATTCTTTAAGCATTTAACAAACCTTTTAATTGACTATGTCTTATAATTGACTTATCACATACAGGAAATACAGACTGCTCGTGTGAGTGTATTTGCTATTTTGCTTATCAAAGTTTAGAATAAACGTTGAATCTTCAGTGTGGAGAGTGGGGCCGCAAGGGTGGCAGGGTTTTAAGCCGGAGATGATCAAATCGATTCCCATCTTTGGTCAGCATCGTGTATATCGTGAGCCGGTCTGATTAGGGCTGAACAAGATGTCGGGCTGTAATCGATGCCGAAGTATCGCGCATTGAGATAAGATGCGAGATGTATTTTAGACACTGGATATGATTGAATTTTTATCCCCCATCGCCTTTTTCGGAATGGACACTGGTCAACAGTTTGGAACCCTAGTCCTTTAGCAAATTGCCGATGAGATACTAAGAGTCAATTCTCTGGGTCTGTGATGGGATGGTTGGGGGGGGGGGGGTTACAGAATGTGATCACTAAAAAAAGTTCATTAAAAAAAAAAACGAAAACCTTTCACATGTTATAGGTGTCGGGACACTCCGATCAAGATGCGGCAGTCGATTAAAGGTCACGGTTCGAGATACACACAACAGAGACCGAGACGCTCGTATGAATAATTGCGCGGGAAATGGAGGGCGTGAAAATGTCAGGTGTCGTGCACCAGGTGGCTAATGGCCCAGATAAATATGCTCGTTGGAAGTGTATCGGCAGGCCCATTGTGAGACGTTGTGTGACATTGTGCGGCGTCTTTGGCCAGTGAGGCCACGCGACCACCTCGAGAGCCCCCATAGCAATAGGGGCCCCTTTGCAGTCCAGTTCTCATCAGATATTTCAGGCCCGCAAGTGCAACCCCAAATATCTCTTTTAAGTTCATGGCCACCCCCCCTTTCAGCTCCAATAATAATATAAAAAAAACTTAAGAGCTGCTTTGGTTATAGCTACAGAAGGGGAAAAATCTCTTACTTGGGGCCTCGGTCGCATACACGGGAGTTTCAGACTTAGTGATGACCAGCACCGATAGACCATTTGTCTACAATGATGGGTAGGTGGTCTTATGGTGCTCGTCTCTCAACCTGAAGTTCCAGGGTTCTATCCTCGATGAAAGACTCACGTCCTCTTAAAAGCTTATCAGTCTAAACCAGCTGACTGGGTACATGAAATTAGTTTGAAAAAAAAAAAGCATGGACGTTGTGTCAGGTGTCTCCCCCCTTTGGTGCCTACATGGCACTGCACTCCCGGTATGGTGGCGATGGTAAAATTACATAATTAAAAAAAAAACAATGTTTTATATAAGTATCGTGTTATACTAATTGTTATTCGTGGTTTTGGGCTGAGATCTCACATGTTGAGTTAACATGTTGAATGATTATTGTGTACTGTTATAATCAATGTAAAGCACTGTAGTATTCAATGTAAAGTAATGTAGTAATATAAAAAATATACAGTAGTAATCATTTAAAAAAGATACTGTTGTAATCAATATAAATTACTGTAATAATCAATGTAAAGTTATATAGTAATCAATATAAAGTATTATAGTTGTAGAAACAAAAGAAAAGCACACAGTACTGTAGATTGTAATCGTCGGAATTTCCCTAAGTAAATTACTTTGGTAAGACTCGGCATGGTTTTACATAACTCAAAGTACTTAAAGTTATTAGTGGCTGGACTTGCATTGAGATTCCCCCCCCCCCATTCCCCTCAACGTAGGTCGCTGAAAAAAAAAGACCTCCCCCCCCCCACACACACACAAGAAGTAGTCTACTCACTCAACTCAACTCTACTGCATTATCTGATTTGAAGGAGATTGTCATTGACTCGAACAGGATCGAGGAGGGTGCTTCGTATGAATTGTTGTTTTGTGTATGTTTGTGTGTGTGTGTGTGTGTGTGTGTGTGTGTATTTAGCAAAGTTGCGCAAGTCCAGCCGGGGGGTGGGGGAGAGAGAGATAGAGATATGACCCTTTTTTTTTTTAAATCTTCTTTTGTTTTGATGAAATGCTTTATAACGGTACACTAAGAGTGGTCTCTTGGCGGTGCTCTTAAAGGGGAAGATAGATCAAACACACACACACACACACACAAATCAATCCGAACTATTTGAGCATTCTCCTCGCTGGTCATCGTCCAGCCCCCCCCCCGGCCTTTTTACTTCCTCGCCCTCCCCCCTCCTCTCTCCGTCGTCCACCCTTTTCATCGCCGTCCCCGGGAGATTGGATTAAATCAGATTAGCTTATTGACACTCCGTGTCTTACCCTCTTTTCTGGCCAGATTTTTGGATCTTCTCTCTACCCCCAACCTTGTCTGGCATTTAATGATGGCGGGTGGGGGGGGGCGAGGGCGGGGGGGAGTGAGATTGTTGATTTCACGTGGACTGTTCTCATTATATGTCATAAATAAATAAACAAATATATATATATATATTTTCAAGACAGAGATAGGATGGTCTTGATTTTGGCCGGAAATACGTTTCGGCTTTTTTTTCGGTTACATTCACGGCGTCATGTATACCAGTCGAAGTTGTAATCATCTTACTGCAGGGATGGGAAATGATTATTGAAACTGACCGTAAAAAAGGTATTGTTATTGTCTCTTGTCATAGACAACCGCCCCCCCCCCTCGAGTCAGCTTGGGTTTGGTCGTAGCCTAAGATTTCTGTCCGTCAGAGGGTGGAGCTGGGGGGGCGGTCTCAGCGTTCTTTAAATAGTTAAACACGTCTTTGTATTTGCAGCGAATCTCCTTACACCACAATATGAATGAGTCATAACTCTGTAACAACGTGCTTCACAAGGTACATTTCACTAGTGGTAACTTCAAAAATACTTCACAACTCTTATTCACAAGATAACTTCTGTGTCTCGCACACAATTCAATAAACATTGAATACAACAAAGTTGTGTTATGCACAGAGGCGGATTTTTATGTCGCTTTGAGAGCTCCGTGTGTGTGGGGGGGGGAGAAAATATTGGGCCCCTAATAAAAAAGGGATTAGAGTTTGGCTTTGTTGGACCCCTCTAAGAGTCGCCTATTGCACCCGCTTTTAAATCCGGATGCAGCATTGAGATTTCAAAATGTAGCTGTAGTGTTAATGTGTCGTCATGGAGCAATTACATGTAAATGAATGTATCGTTTTGCGTTTAGCGGCTCGAGTTACTTGAAAAATTTCCCTTGATGCCACGTAAATCACAATGTAGTAATCAATACACATTTCGGCGTCTCATCAAAGCACTTACACTCGCGCGTGCGCAGACCACCCGCATTACGTGTCAAAAGTTTCAATGAGACTGAAGATGAACCAATCACCCATTGTATTATGATTTTTACTTCCTTCATTATTCTGAATATCATGACGTCATGTGACCTATATTTCTAAGGCGTTTTGTTCTGGCTGGAATGAAGGACCACCCAGTAAGAGTAAAAACAAGCAATTTAAGTCTTTTCCGTTTCGGACAAAGGACATTTTAGAGCATTTTCGCCAAATGAAATCCGTATTTTTTCCGTGTTTTGATAAATAGAGAGGAAAGTAATCACGTTGAATAACTGTTACAAAAATAAATAATGATTACGCCCCTTTGATTAGCTTTTATTATTTATATTTAAAATATAAGCAAAAACGGTACCTAGGAAAGTCTTTTTTTTCGGCCCTGAGATGTTAGATCGCGAAATGGACTTTTGATGTACACTTGGCAGGTCAAGACCTACAAAATGATATATACATCATGGGTCTAGGACTTATGGTTGCTGAGATATAGGGCGCTCCTTTGTTAATATAGCTTATATAGTAAAAAACGGTACTTAATACGCCCCCTTTTTCGGCCCTCAGAGGTCAGATCGCGAAATGAACTTTTGATGTACACTTGGCAGGCCAAGACCTACAAAATGATATATACATCATGGGTCTAGGACTTATGGTTGTTGAGATCTAGGGTGATGACGGACAGACAGACAGACAAAACGGGGACAATCATGACCCGCTTGAGGCTGTTTCTTTTAGCGCTCCCCCCCCCCCCCAATTAAAATTTTTTATTTTTATTTTTCATACATGGACACATAAAATCATGTGCCATTTGTTGAAATCTCGCGATTACATACCTATTTTTTTTCGCGCATTTACTTTTTAAGGCCCCAAACAAACCATCTGTTGATACGCGCTGATTTCAGGACTCAGCGTATTATTAGCAGGTACGCTCCGAGCCAATTATTAAGCCACAACGGATTTTTGTTTTCTATAGCTCTGAAAACCCCTAGTTACGTTCTTTAGTATTACTTTATTACCATCCTCAATTAAGGAAAACCACCAAAAAAAAAACACAGTCTGTCTAGATGTAAATAAATCATCTCAACATTTTGAAATGTTTGACCTCATCCGGTCACAATAGACCACAACGTATTGTAATCCGATAATAGCTACAATACATTTGTTTCATTTCTATCAAAGTCACATTACAAGCAAACAAAAAAAAAATAAAAAATAAATAAACAATAATCTCACAATATCTTATTTCCTAATATTTACGTGACCCAGTTTCGCTCAACTTTGATTATAACGTTAAAAAAAAGAAAGAATAATGATAACAACAGCATCAACAACAACAACGGTTATTGAATCCCTGATTTTACGTAATGTATTTCTCTTTAATTCTGTAATTTAGAAGGCGCGTACTTTTATTCCTTGCTTTGTTCAGCTCTGGTCTTACTTCCCCCCAATCAACATGTAAAGGTTTTGTTTTCTACATGGCCAGATTTCTGAACATCAGGAGCTAAAATTTACAGCCAACCAGAAGTCGGGCGGTGATAATAAAAGCGGAGCCATTTTTTTTCCTTTATAGGCACATCATCACCCCCTAAATTTATATTGAACCTTGCGCTAAGAGGGCCCCGATACATACACTTTCGCATAGGGCGGTCACGGGCAAACTGCGGCCCGAGAGCCCAATCCGGGCCGCCTGACTGTTTAACCCGGCCCGCGGCCCGCCACTCGTATCAGTGAGGCACAGCACAAGCCTTTTACGTTTATTCATGCCAACACTCCCATCCACCTCCTCTAACCCAATGTGACCCGCGACCCAGAACGTTTGCCCACCCAAGGCCTCGGGTAACCTGTTATCTCTGGAAGTCTCTGCATAGGGCCCTTCTGATTGTAGGACCGCCACAGGTTACGGGTTCGAGTCCCAGTAGCATTTACGCGTGTTCCCCGTGGCGCCTCTAAGCCTGCTGCATCTTCAGCATAGTTTAGAAAGTAGCCAAGACATTTCAAGATTATTCTACATGGAAAGGCCTCAAAGAAGACTGCTGAACTGTTCCCTGTGGTTATTGCCAGTCTCCATATTGGTCCGCTATATGTGAAATACTTGTCATAGTTGAAGGCGGATGCTATTTTTGTCAGGTTAGGCCCGGGCAGAGGACGCAATATAGTCCCTTCATGGGGAAAAAGACACTTAAAATAAAAAAAAACACATATTTAAAGTTTGGGTTTTGTAAGGTCTCTTAAATGCGGGGGCCCAGAGCCGAAGTCCGGTGCTTTCGGCCTTCAAATCCTTATCTGATTGAAGGTCAAATAAAACTTAAAAACTTAATCATATCTAGAATATTTAGTCTGTTTTTTTTTTAACATTTTTTTATTACTTTGGTGAAATAACTGTATCATATTCATTGTATCTGTTTGTTCTGTCTTGGACATTGTGTGCAATGTTTTCCGATTCTGCGTCTCCATTATTATCGAGTTATCTGGCATTACTCCTCTCCATGAATATTACATCAGCAGTTAGCAAATGCAGCCTGCATAATGAGGGGGGGGGGGAGAGAACTCTGGCATTATTTTCGCCCGTGCCTTGAGAATATTGCTCATGCCCCCCTTCCCTCTACACCCACCGCCCACCCCCAACCCCGTGTCAGTTTCTTAAAGACCCAGACATTCGCTGACCATAAAGAGCAGTCCGAATCGAATCGCGAGTAACAGATCCATTCGGGGAACCAGTAAGTTAAACAGTGTGTATATCACATGATGTACCAGTTGATTTCATTGTATCACATTGTTATTTGAGTTGTTGTATTTTAGAGATAATATATTGCTATGGTGTATTGAGTCATTCTGTGCGGGGACGGGTGGTCGTGCGTTAAGGCGCCCGACGGTTGACCTGAGGGTCATTGGTTCGATCTCCGGTGAGGATCAAGGGATATTCAGGTCTTTGTGGAAATTTCCCGCTCGACATCCCGTGGTGCCTCCATGGCCGTTGCACTATGGGCCATGGTGGGGGATGAAAGAAGGGCACCATAAAAAAAAAGAAGCAGTCCCATGAGTGGTTTATAGGATTTAAGAGATCTCTTCTCACCCTTACAGGGACTACACACGTGACTGTTCCCTCAATACTTCATTGAATCTCTCTGATTTCTCGCTTCTCCGTTTATTCCCTTCATATATATATATAAAAAGACACGATGTACTATGTGGATCAGTGGTGTCAATTAGTCTTGTCGATGTGCCAATGTTAAAGCACATTGAAATGATTTTTTTTTGTTTTTCGCACGTGCCAGTGCATTGGTTAGTATTTTAAATTTAGTTTGTTTTTCATATTTGCTTTATATATTCGAACTTTAGTTTTAGAGTGCCAGGAAACTTTCCACAGTGTATTTGTAATGTCAGCACGGGAATATTTCATAATCAGAACATGGGTATATCTCGTAATCGGAACATGGGTATATCTCATAATAAAGTGCCAAAAATGAGAGCCAATTAAAAAATGAATATTTTATTTATTTATGTGCGCCTGCCTACTACACCCAGTGTACTTATGCCGTGTATTGTCCATCTCTGCCATCGATGCAGCTGTACACACAAACTTCATTCTCTGTTTCAGTCGTGGTATTGAAGTATTTGTATACACATCCATAGCCACACATGTACACACACACGCACACACATATCAAAGAACACACGCACAAATATCAAAAGACACAAAAAGACAGACACAAATCAAAGAATTATACGCGAGAAAGTCATATCAAAGATACTTTAAAAAAAATTACGCACACGTATGTCAAGCACACCCATATCAAATAGATAGTCACATGTGCAACAAGGACACACACACACACACCAAAGACACATGCACTCAGAATTTTAAAGACACACACAAATCTTAAAGATATCAAGAGACAACAAGACACACACAAATCTCAAAGATGTCAATAGACACAAAGACACACAGACAAAACTCAAATATCAAGAGACAACAAGACACACAAATCTCAAAGATTTCAAGAGACACAAAGACACACAGACAAATCTCAAAGATATCAAGAGACACAAAGACACACACACAAATCTCAAAGATATCAAGAGACACAAAGACACACACACAAATCTCAAAGATATCAAGAGACAAAAAGACACAGAGACAAATCTCAAAGATATCAAGAGACACAACGACACACACAAATCTCAAAAGATAGCAAGAGGCACAAAGACACACACACAAATCTCAAAGATATCAAAAACCACAAAGGCACACACACAAATCTCAAAGATATCAAGAGACAAAAAGACACACACAAATCTCAAAGATATTAAGAGACACAACGACACACACAAATCTCAAAAAATAGCAAGAGGCACAAAGACACACACACAAATCTCAAAGATATCAAAAACCACAAAGGCACACACACAAATCTCAAAGATATCAAGAGACAAAAAGACACACACAAATCTCAAAGATATCAAGAGACAACAAGACACACACACAAATCTCAAAGATATCAGACAAAAAGGAGCAAAGACATCGTGTTTATATTATTTCCCCCCCCCTCCCCCCCGTGTTCATCTGGCATTAATTTCTTACAACCAGCAGCATTCCCCGCAGGCCGCCAGACACCATGAAGTAACATCTCCTGGTAAGACCATCAACGATGGTGTTTCACCCTCCTGGATTGTGGGGGGGGGAGGGGGGACGTCGTTGATGGAGGTTTGGGGGAAGGTTTAGGACAAAGGATTGGGGGGGGGTTCTTGGGGTGGGTAAGGGATTTGATCTTGTTAGGCCCCCCATCAGTCCAAGACTCGCGTCGGCAACAATGCAGAGTGTTAGTCTGTCGCTATAAGGGATTTAAGGTTCCGGGCATTTTCCACATGTTCACTGACGTTGTGATAGGGGAGGGGAGGGATGTAAAGAGAAATACTGAGAGGAAAAAAAAAAGGATTGGTTGGGTGGGGGAAGGGAGGGGTAAGGAGAAGGAATTAGGTGTTGTGTGTGGGAGAGAATGGGATCCTCCGGAGAAATAGATGAACACATTTGTTGGCTGTTGTTGAGTTGTCTCTTTTTTCTTTTCTATAGTAGTAGGCTGTCTGCCGGCCGGGTGACCTTTGACATGGGTGTAAAGTGGTCAGTGCACTAGGTTAGCGCTGTTTGTACACTTTGGGACAAATGTGTTTTGTGCAAGGAGATAACCGCACGGCTGACACTTTGGGATATAGCTGTTTCCACGTCGGGATATTCTACTTGCCTATCAGGGATTTAGCTGTTGAAACATCCAGGGGAGATATACCGCATAGTGTACATGGGAGAAAACTGCTGTTGGCACATTGGGACCAGTGGTTCTCGAAATGTGATTGGCGACCCACTGGGTGGTCCTCGGGCTCATTTCAAGTTGAGTCGCCACAAAATTTTAATCATGACATAATCGACAATATATACAATTAATTTTAATTTGTTTAGCTTTTCTTTCTTTTACCATTTTGTGTTCTTTCCTTATGGGTGGGTTGCGAAAGATAAAACCGGAAATGTGTCTCTTGATGCAGCGGTCGGCAACCTTCTTGACCTCCCGAATCGCCCCCCCCCCAAAGTAATAATTTGTGTGCGAATTTAAAACTATGATAAGAGAACTTGCATTTAGTTAAAAGAGATGAATATGTTTAATTATACAATTTTTTGATTTCAATCATCACAAAGTGGGCTGAACGTTCTAATTATAAGTGAAATGTGCTTTAGTTTGAAAAAAATTAACGTTTAATACAGTTGAGTGTGGGGGGTTTTTCTGGCTTGTCTTAAGAATGGATAGTTCCTGGTTTTTTGATACTAATGAAGTCTCAGCAGGACGAAAAAGATATTTTGTATATCGAGACATGGTGCCGTGCACCGATTAGATATTATATCCAATATGTGGTACCGTGTTTGAATTGCTGTGACAGATTTAACGTTCTTTCACGCTAGAGGAATTTTTTTTTTTTAAAACTGGACATTGTCAAGGTTTCTTATAACCCAGCCTCTGATATTTTTGTCTGTCTGTCTGTCATCACCCTAGATCTCAACAACCATAAGTCCTAGACCCATGATGTATATATCATTTTGAAGGTCTTGGCCTGCCAAGTGTACGTCAAAAGTTCATTTCGCGATAGGACCTCTGAGGGCCGGGCTTATATATTATATATATAGACCCATTCTACACCTTGTACGTTCAATAACCCATTCATTTGGTGCGAAATACTGCAGCACGTAGCTTCACCAAGATTTATTAAGAAACTCATCAAAAGTTTGTGTTCTGAGTTTAATCGAAAGTATCAGAGCTATGCAACAATTGACGGAGTTTTCGGACGATTAAATGACTACAATTTCGAATGTTTTCAATTATGAGTCCTATTTCAGTAACCACAAACCACTTGTAGTTAGATTTAAGAGACAATATTTTTTTTCAAATATAAAGAAACGTCTTTATAATATTTTTTTACAGATATATGCATTTCACAATTGAATTTATAAACATTTCCAAAATTTACAAATATTTACTGAAAGCTAAGAAACGTACTGATACATAACATGAAAATGCGCTAACACGTCCTGTGTCCAGAATGGAACAGGCTTAATTGCTTGTTTATTATAGCAGGCCAAAATTTTTAGTCGGATAATAGATCAATGTGACTTTCTTTGTTGTTGTTTTTTTTGCTATATTATATACTTATACTCTCTCTCTCTCTCTCTCTCTCTCTCTCTCTCTCTCTCTCTCTCTCTCTCTCTCTCTCTCTCTCCCCCCCCCCTTGGGGTAGCTAGCTAAGACATCTTACGAGCAACGTATACGCTAAAGAAAAAAAAATTGCAAGAAATGGCTGTTCCATTTTTGATATCTCATTACACACAACCAGTCGTATTGATGTGTCCAGCTGACTTGGCTCCTTCAGCGCCTAATTGAACCAGCACTGTAGGACATTGTCTCCTCCGTTCGACATGACATTTTTTCACTCACTCACACACACACACGTACACACCTTAGTTCCCCCACCGCCTTAAGGTCGTCGACACCAAACGGGCCAGAAGATAATTAGCACACACACAGATTTGTTCACACCCACCCACCCCCTCTGTTGTTGTTGTGTTTTTTTTTCTCCCCCTCTTCTCTGTTTGGTCGTAGCCACTGAATACAGCTGAAGGGTGGGGGTGGGGATAAATATATTTGCGGTGTTTTCAACATTTTAAGTCGGTATGCTAGGAGCCAAATTTGAAATTTGTGGCGATTTTTGGATTCTGGGCACGCTCTTCATGTTGTAGTAGCTCTGTCCTCGAGTCCATCGCCCTCTCGGCTTCGTAAAGTATAGTTCCCTTAGCCCTGAAAGGGCATGTTGCGTACTTTGGGAGGTTGAGGCCCTATGCAGTGCCCGCTGAAATACTGTAGGAGGCATTGCCATATGTCGATTCCCTTCGCCGACACTGCAGATAAGTTTAGCAAACCGTGGATCATGTGCTTTTTTTTTGAGTGCCCCGGGCTGGCGGACCGCAGGTTGGACCAGCTGGGCAGCTTGCTGGTTATTGGCCTTTATGGCAGTTATCAGATGTTGAGGAACACAGCAAATTCGATATTAAAGAGAATAAAAGTCTCAACCCACAGTTTTCACTGAGAGAGTTCAGAGAGAGAGAGAGAGAAAAGGGGCCATCGGGACAGATGAGGTGTAGAATTCATCTGTTTCTTGTACCACCAGCTTGTAAATGTGGTCAGCACAACGCCCGGACGCGTTTATTTCTCCGACTTAAGTCAGGCACCCATTTCAGTTTGGGACTTTGTAAGCAACTTTCAACAGGACCAAGGAAAAAAAAATCTCTTTGGGTCTCAGCGACAGTTGAGCACCTACACCACTCGGCCATCCGCCCCATGCACTCGGTCATCCGCCCCATGCACTCGGCCATCCGCCCCATGCACTCGGCCATCCGCCCTATGCACTCGGCCATCCGCCCCATGCACTCGGCCATCCGTCCCATTCACTCGGCCATCCGCCCCATGCACTCGGCCATCCGCCCCATTCACTCGGCCATCTGCCCCATGCACTCGGCCATCCGCCCCATTCACTCGGCCATCCGTCTCATGCACTCGGCCATCCGTCCCATTTACTCGGCCATCCGCCCCATGCACCCGGCTTTGGCGAACATGTAAACAAGGGCAAGACAAATACAAGCAAACAAACAACGTCCCATTTACTGTGTCAAACAGATTTTAAAAAAAAAATCTTCTCCTTGCTCGGACTTAAGTGAACTGGCCACACCTGACCTGTGATGATTATGTTCGACCAATGCAAGGAATCATGAATCATCGTGTGTTGCCTTCCCCCCCCCCCACTTCCTTCCTACCCCCCGCCCCCCTTTTTCCACCGCAACACCATTTCTGCATTTCACATCATTGTTTCAGTTAAGTATTCAACTTGACAGTCTATGAGGCAGCCAGTAAATTACTGGGTTACATACATTAATTGTGTTTGCAACGTTCGTTTTTTTTTTTTTTTTGTTTTTTTGTTATTTTGTTATTTACTTTGTTGTATTTACTAAACCTAAAACATCGAATCAACGGAATAACAAACAAATATGTTCAATTAGATTTGAAACAAAAAGTATCGTTCGCCTCCAGAGATTTACTTTTTTTTCCCCTTCAAATAATGGCAAATTTGTCTTTTGACGCTGTTCATCAATAACATGATAATATCACTGTACAACCATTATTGATAGAGTGGTTTTCACGATTTTTAGTTCTGTAGAATTCACTTATTAACCTTCTGTGTTTATATTGTTTTAACATGTCCTAGTACAAAACATTTGGCTGGAGAGAGAAGTCGATAGTGAACTCGATCCATAGGGAAACGTAGAACTATCCCTGGTAAGGCCGAAAAAAAAAAATAATTCGCCGCTGACTTGGACAGGAGATGAGCGCCACCCAAGTCTATAAGCCCACAGAAAGGACACATGAAAGCACAACAGATATATATATGCCTGTGTGTGATATCCCTGTAGGTTGAGATGATATCTCTTAGAATCTATACATCACTAATGGACAGTTATTATGGTGGTGCCCTTTTCTTTCACCCGCTCCATAGCCCATAGTGCAATGGCCATGGAGGCACCACTTTCACCATGACCTGAAATATCCATTGGTCCTCACCGAAGATCAAACCCGGGACCTTCAGGTCAACAGTCGAGCGCTTTAACGCACGACCATCCGTCCCCGTATCGATTAAAGATATAAAAATGTCTGTCGGCCATAATAGACATATATATATATATATATATATATATATATATCAGTTTTTTTACTGCTAAATTGATCTCACACACACACACACACACACACACTACAACAAAAAAAAAACAGCGATAGCGCAAATCGAGTTTTTATCGTCCACTTTTTTTTTTTGAATGTCCGAGTGGTCATCGCTACGGCCGCGGACATTGTCCCTCGAGTGACCACGGCAATTGACGGGCCTGTCTTTTCCAGACAACTCCGGCCTGTCATAGCGTTAATCGCTGAGGAATGTTTCCGATGACGGAACGGACGTGGGAGCTGAAGTCGGTCGTGCGGTTTAGGTGGTCGTCTGTCACCGCTGACCACCCCATCATATTCCCGGTCTGACACGTGATTCTCTTCACCACCCCCCCCCCTCCAGCCCAGTCCCATTCGCAAGTGACATGAAACTCGTTGATATGATGAAAGCTTTAGGGGAAATCATATAGAGAGACTATTTCGCCCCTTGTATTAAATTTGACCGATGGTTTTGACGGTTTTATCCTTTTTCGCGCCTCTTTGATTGTTCGCGAATATTGGCTAAAAAAGAGTTATTATTGATTTTTTTTTTCATTTTCTGTGTTTATAATCAATATTTTTTTTTCATGAAATAATCCTCTAGTCAGCCCTTAAAAATAAATCAATTTATGAACATGTCTGTGAGCTTGTCAACTGGTTCATATCTTAACTATGACATAACTAAAACCGTACATTATTACACCTCAACCATAGCCCGGGGGGGGGGGTGGGTGTATTGGTCAGATGAGGCACTACGAAGATATAAGCTTTTGTTTCACTCCCACGATGTCGGCAGTAGGATTTCTCCTTCCCCGGGAGTTATGCTTGTCCAGGGATAGGTGTTACGGGTCCTTATAATGATGATACCTGTAGAAGGTGTAATAATTCAGACAACTCAAATTATGAAGTTAACTCCAGTGAAGTAACATCAACAATCATTTAATTCTTGAACATAAACTGCCATAAAGGTGAACTCAGGAGGAGTACAATAGCAAACTGTAACCATGCATCCATCTACATCGATGCCCAAAGCTAGACTCTACTAGAACATGCATCCGCATCCTATGATGCACAGAGCTCGACTCATTATAAATAACAAACCATGTGCTCTGTCGGTTTAATTTACGTCATTTGTACCAAAATGGCGTATACACTAAAATCTACAATAAACTACAACACGAGATGGCGGAATGACGCCCATAGCTACTGCGGTGGGCGGAGCCTACCAAATTGCGTCATCCATCTTAGGCTATAGACCTTTCTCATAAAGTAGTCCCCTTACTGAATTGTTTGTTTAGACGGGCAAGTTACACTTCCGGTACCAATTAATGTACTTGAATTTGCGAATAATAAATTTCTCTTGCCGCTATTCTTTTAATTTTAATCATGAAAATCAAATAATCAAAATTTAATATATTTTTCAGTGTGATTATTTATTATTATCTTAAAAGTTAAAACTATAACAATGTTTTTCTGATTTTTAATTCTATACGATATAATTTTTATAATTAAAGACCACTGCTAACACTAGTGTATGCTCTCGACATTTTAATCTTAATATTTTAATGGGCTGTCTGTAAACAGTTAAACATGTGTTTAATGCAAACAACTTCAACTCAGTAAAAAAAGTACAATTGTATACCAATGTATAAAGTTGACATTTTGATTATGACTCATTGTAGTCCGACTTCCTTCAACCAAAAGGTTATGTTTTTTGTTAATTTGTCATTTTTCAAACATTTGTATCTGGCTGTACAGATATAAATTCCCTTCTCGCACCGAAAAATCACCAGATATTTTCATTTTAAAAAATATTCAATAAGTAACATATTTTATTATAATATCATATATTTTTCCTTTTACTTGTAAATTATGAGGTTCTTGATTTTTTTCTCTAGCTTCTATAGCATCTAGCTGATAGTTTGACTACATTTCCTAGTGTAGAGCTAAGGTCTGTAACTGTATATTGTTAATTCAAGAAAAATAACACATTGACCATCACCTCATCATAATGAACAGTGGCGCAACCAGGGGGGGCTTGAGGCCCCCCAGACCAAATCATCAATACATATTTTTCTATATAAAGTTACTAAAAAGACTGTCAAACTGTCTTTTTTCAACATGTGAGCCCCCCCCCCCCCAGCACTTTTTGCTGGTTGCGCCACTGAATATGAGGTAGTAGTTTCAAACCTTTTACTACCGATTTTTAATTACTATCTATCGCACAATATATGCTAACCAAAAATATACTGTTTTAACAATCATGGTTAAATAATATAATTTACATGAGTGTACTATGGTTTCGGTTAAGATAATGGTAATGTAAAATTAAGTAAAGTTAATGTTGGTGTTACTGTTAATACGTGCCAAGGTTAGGAATGTGTCCAGGTAGAAAATTATGACTTATGTGATTTAAGATAGGTCTAATTCTCAACGTTTGCTGAGGACTGAGCTTTTTACCTTTTAAATTATAAATTAAATAAACCTAACGTTAACTCACCCTATCTATCCCTAAACAGGTAACCAGCCCCGTACCGTGAAAATTCTACAGCAGGGGCCAGGCATTTTACAGCAGGGGAGCCAGGCAATAGCAGGGGGGGGGCAAGTAATACATTTTACTAAGTAGAGCACGATACGGGCCTGCTGGTAACCCTAATCGTCAATTATAAAAACTTTAAACAACAATTTTAGTGTAAAATGTAACTTTTCATGTCATGGACATACTTCTCAGAGAAGTATTTGTAACCCTTCGTAACTTCTCTCTCTGATATCGGGACATTTTGTGACTTTAAAAACTTGTCAACATCACAAAAATTAAATTTCGGTAATAAATTTAAAGTCATTTTATCATATATTAGACAAAAAAAGTAGGAAAAATAATCGAGCTAAGTATTAATCAAGTATAAACAAAGCGACCGGAAGCCCATTATGACCCTTTCGCAAAGACAGCTGACGCGCAGGAATACAAGTGAGAAAGGTCTATACTATTTCTCCACAATAGGAATAAAATCTTGTGGGAGAAAACATTGTTTTAGGACCCAGTAGTGTTGTTTTCGTTGACAAAAACTAAAACTAAAACTAGCAGCAAGACTAAAACTAGACGAAAACTGAAATTATTACAGAAAAAACGAAATAAAAACTGAAACTAAAATATAGTGGTGCTTTCGTTCACGAAAACTAAAACTAAAACCTTCGTTAACGAAAATGTTGACTTTTCGTCAACGAGAACTAAAACTAAAACTAAAATTAGAAGCAAGACTAAAACTAGACGAAAACTAAAATTATTACAGAAAAAACGAAATAAAAACTGAAAGTAAAATATGACCTGGGACTAAAACAACACTAGGACCCAGTGCGAAGTAGCTTTGGGTAAAAGGAGAAATAATATTGGATGACTGTAGAGTGTTGTATTAAGTTATATACCAGGGGCGTCCGCCGCAAGGAGGGGTGAGGGGTTGGGGGGGGGGCGATGAGAGCAGCACTCTGGGCTTTGATATCAGCCCCCATCGCAGTCAACTTTTATCATATTGTAATGAATACAAATAGTTGAATAATAGGCGACGATGGCTCACTGGGAGGCGCACCAAACTCATCGAAGAGCCGCATTGGGGCTTTTGTTATCGTTGATAACTCTCTTTGTTATATCATTGATAAATGTCTTTGTTATCATTGATAACTGTCTTTTTATCATTGATAACTGTCTTTGTTGTATCATTGATACCTGTCTTTGTTATCATCGATAACTGCCTTTGTTATCATTGATAATCTATCTTTGTTATCCTCGATCACTATCTTTGTCTTCATGCAAGACACAACTGATTGTCATTTGGCAAAGTGGGGGAGGGGGGAGAGGAGCGCGATGTCCGAGGCTTGAATTCATCTGTTGACCAGTGGTCCTACCATGACACCATCTGACCTTAATATCGACCAGGAAGTCAGGATGTATTCTGGTCAAAATGGAAAGGGGGAAAGGGGTGGATAGGGGGTTGACTTTTCCACTGGAACCGCGGCGACTTCACATGAATGACAAATGAACTGTCCTCCCTTCCCCCCCCCCGTACACTTCAAGCGGACATTGGGGGGGGGGACGACTTGTGTCCTAGGGACCTGTCAGTCTTTCTTCACCATCAGCATCACCCGTCACTAGAAGAGTACTCGGGACAGTCACTGTAAGATAATTACTGCTGAAAATTATGACAGTTGAACTTAAAAGAAAAAAAATCAGCTTTGGAAATTGCATAACGAGACTTTGTAATGCTTTTGCGGCACTTTATTGTTATATTTGTATAATGTTTGGATGAGGTGTTGGTGTCTGGACCAAACGTGGGCAGTTCACGTTCCGTTTGCCTAAATCCGATCGGCCTCTGTTACATCTAGTCTATTAGATCATATACAAAAACCCATCCATTGTCGCTATTGGGAGATTTAACATAGGCGCCATTGTGAGACTTAACATAGGCGCCATTCTGAGACTTAACATAGGCGCCATTGTGAGACTTAACATAGGCGCCATTGGGAGACTTAACATAGGCGCCATTTGGAGACTTAACATAGGCGCCATTGGGAGACTTAACATAGGCGCCATTGGGAGACTATAGATGGTCTCCCTTTTCTAGTGCATGTATTATCGTAACTAAACAATACCTTAGACCAGGGGTCGGCAACCTTTTGATACGGAAGAGCCAAAAGTTAAAATTTGCATTTTTCTCAAGCTTTCACATTGAAAAAAAAAACCTCGGATGTCGCGACTTGTGCTAGTTTCGTGCACAGGTTACCTGCTGTTTACCATGTTGTTGTTGTTGTTGTTATTGTTTACTTACTTCGTCACGTTCAACTGTACCAATCCTCATGAGGTATTTATTTTTCTTGTCGATTGTGTGCGTGTGACTGTTAACTCAAAATAAACAAAAAACAACAACAAAAAAATAACAAGCAATTTAAGTATTTTCCGTTTCGGACAAAGGAAATTTTAGAGCATTTTCATGTAAGCAGTTGCTACGGTTACGATAAATAGAGATGGAAGTAATCATGTTGAATAACTGTTACAAAAATAAATAATGATTACGCCCCTTTGATTAGCTTTTATTATTTATATTTAAAATATAAGCAAATACGGTACTTAAAACGCCCCCTTTTTCGGCCCTCAGAGGTCAGATCGCGAAATGGACTTTGATGTACACTTGGCAGGCCAAGACCTACAAAAAGATATATACATCATGGGTCTAGGACTTATGGTTGCTTAGATATAGGGCGCTCCTTTGTTAATATAGCTTATATAGTAAAAAACGGTACTTAATACGCCCCCTTTTTCGGCCCTCAGAGGTCAGATCGCGAAATGGACCAAAGTGTTTTTTTTTTGGCAGGCCAAGACCTACAAAATGATATATACATCATGGGTCTAGGACTTATGGTTGTTGAGATCTAGGGTGATGACGGACAGACAGACAGACAAAACGGGGACAATAGAGCATTCAGTGCGGGGCGCCCACAGTTTATCATCCGTACTTTAGTGTCGCCCAACACAAATCATTATTACACCAAGACTTAATGTTTTCTGAATGAAATTACAGCGTCTGGCTACGGAACCAGACGAGCTAATGGTGTCTTCAGATTCATCGTGTTTTACCAGGTTTTATTTTTTGTTTGTTTATATTTAACTTTGAAAACACTGTAAAAGCCATAAACATGGCGATGTAGAGTTCAGAAACACATGTACCATTATTGTTGCCTGACGTCACCCCTTATATGTGTTTAATAAATCTTTTTTTTTTTGGTTGAATTACTGAACTTTAATAGAACTGGAGTTCTCGCTGATCATATTTTTTCTCTTAATATTCTGTAATGGTGCTACACTATATTTGGGGTCTTGTTCACTTGCATATCAAAATTGTCCACAAAGCATAAACTTCCTGTTTCAGTCGATCAATATAGCGGGAGTATATAAACAGACACAAATAAGCTGTTTTGTCGAGAGAGAAAAAAACGCTTCAACTATCAGCTTTCATTCACTGTCGATGCAGTTCAAGTTTTCCTTTTAAAACGTATGTCTTAAGGCCTAGGGATCGGTTAACCTACGACTCGAGCCCCATAGCGTGAAAATTCGATGTCAGGAGGTGGACTCATTCGGCATGTCTACAGTAGGACTCTTTCGATGTCAAAGCGGCGGGGCAGGTCAAATACCTTTATCTTGAAACAAAAAAAATTTAGTGGCTCTTTAAAAACTTGAAAAAAATGCAAATTTTAACTTTTGGCTCTTCCGTATCAAAAGGTTGCCGACCCCTGGTCTAAGGTATTGTTTAGTTACGATAATACATGAATTTATAACTTTTTAAAATTTAGAGTCGATGTTTCTATGCAACTGTTACTGTTTTGTTTTTTTTACCTTGGCGTAAAATATGGTAAGACCCCACTGGACCGAAATTTAGATATCTTGCGATCTCGCGAATTCCGTATAAATTTCGCTGCAATGATATTATTTATATATTAATGTTACCGATTTTTCTATTCGAATTGATGCTTTAAGTAGCCGCGTCGGTTTGTTTACCATGGTCAAAACAACTCCTGCCAAAATAAACACTAAGATATTTTCTATTATTCATAAATTTAAAGTTATAGTTATAAAGAGCTGTTATCCGTGAATACAATGATATAAATTTTTATATAATTGGACACGTTTATCTTTGGGGGGGGGGGGGTAGGAAATGTACGCGTCGGTCGCAACAAAAAAAAACAGAGATGGTGGGTACATTCAATTAAACATTTCGTTCATTAATATATTGAAAATCAAAATAAAACAATCATACAATGAAGGTGCTTAAAATAAGCTTTTAAATGGTATATTTTATGATAGAATAATTTTGTATTTCATTATACAATCTTAAGTTGAAAATATATGTAAAATGATTTTCATGTACGAAAATCGCTGTTTTTCGTCAGTTTGGGGTACCTAAACTTATCTTAGTACTGTGATTAGTATGTCAGTTCAGGCGAAAGATATACGGAATTTGCGAGGTTTAGACACCGCATTTTCCGACCGGTGGGGGGGGGACACCTTCCGAATGGTGGCAATAAAAATGTCTTCCGATATTTCAGCCCAAAGTGCACCCCAATTACATTATAGCTCGGTGGTTAGGACATAGTCTGGTTGCATCACCAAAAATGTTTACAGGAGCTATGAAATATATGTGTCTGTCTGTAAGTTGACCTATTGATCTATTTATCAGTCTATTTTTCTATTACTTTATTCGTCTGTCTGCCAGTATTTCTATTTATAAATATATCTGTCGATAATTATATCTACAAATCTATAAATATTGAAATAAAAAGTTTTATGTTTATATCACATTATTCGTACATATTTATTTGTGAATCTAAAACTGCATTGTTTACGTCTTGAGACATCTAGTTTTATATTTCATTTAGATTAGGTGGGGTGGGTGGGAATGTTCCCTCTAAGCTGAGCGCGTGAGCGATCGCTCACACGAATTCAGAGCGTCGCTCATACTACACGTACGATCGCTCACTCCGACGGACGACATCGCTTAAATCGCTTACAAATTTTGGCCTCAAACAAAAATGTCGCTCAGAGACAAATTTTTTTGCTCACTTCATACCACACCTTAGAGGGAACATTGGTGGGTGGGGGGTTAAAAAGGGGAGAGCAGTTCGCTGGGCCCAGGGCGAGCATACAGCGCCGCTAGATCTGAAGTTGATTTTTTTTTAAGCTGAGTTATAACAGAATCCCCCTAACGCAAGCCCACTCCATCTGCCCCTTCCACAGGCACAGTGCCTGGCGCTGAAGTCCTGGTTGCCACCCCCACAAAAGCACGTACTGCAGGGGGGGGGGCGACGAAATGGGTGCCGCAATGGACCAAAGAAAACGATAACGCCCCTTTGTGCACCCCAGACGCCATTCACTTGTCGTTTCATTAGACGCAGAGTGGAAGTTAACTTGAGTGACTGGGTTGTATGTCAGTATGTCTATTGGTATATTAGTCACAGAGTGGAAGTTGAGCGACTGGGTCGTACGTCAGTATGTCTATTGGTACATTAGTCACAGAGTGGAAGTTGAGCGACTGGGTCGTATGTCAGTATGTCTATTGGTACATTAGTCACAGAGTGGAAGTTGAGTGACTTGGTCGTATGTCAATGTGTGTCTATTTGTACATTAGACACAGAGTGGAAGTTGAGTGACTTGGTCGTATGTCAATGTGTGTCTATTTGTACATTAGACACAGAGTGGAAGTTGAGTGACTGGGTCGTATGTCAATGTGTCTATTGGTACATTAGTCACAGAGTGGAAGTTGAGTGACTGGGTCGTATGTCAATGTGTCTATTTGTATACTCAGTAGCCCCCGTCAACTTCTAGTTCATAAAAAAACTAATAAACTTCAACACCAGACTCTCCAGGTGCCCATCACTGTCGACACACACACACACGGGCTTAGCGTTTATTTAACTGTAACTAAAAGTGATTTTTGTTTTCTAACAATGAAGCTCGACTGGCTTAGTTATGGGCGATGGTAAATTATAGCTAAGTCGACCTGAGGAAGATAACAATAATACCTCTAACTGTATGTTGTCTGTTTAAATCATAATAGTTGATAGAAATCAATTAGTCTCGAACTTTATGCTGTTTCTCTGAATGTATATATTGTCTGTTTCTCTGTTGATCTTTAGTTGAAAACATTCAACATCTCTGAATGTATATATCGTTTGTTTCTCTGTTGATCTCTAGTTGATAACAATCAAAATCTCTGACTGTATATATTGTCTGTTTCTCTCTGTTGTTGTTCAGATATCACGGAAGCTGCCGACTTTATTCAATCACGGCGTCTATTGTTTAAATGTTCGATACGTTGAGTTTATCGATTTGCTTCATTGGGAACAAAAAAAAATATTGTTCTGCTCATCGCCTTTGACAGACAGAAATAATACAAAAAATTAAAACACAGTAAAATGGTTCTCTTTTCATAGACTTTCGCTGAAGTTATTCTCAAAGTAAATAAAAAAGATTTCTCGTTTATATTGAGTTTATAATCTTCATCTAATCTTGACGGTATAGATAGAGTGGATTAAAAGGCGCTAGGGGGGCTAATTTTACGAAATATTTTTTTTTTTTTGCGTAGAGTTATTGTTATTTTATAAAGAAATAGATTTTTTCTTTCCTCACACACACACACCCTAACATTGTGCAGGGGCTGAACTTGAGGGTTTTCGTTGATACGTTTCTGGAAATTATTTTTTTTGGAAAACCATTAAAAAAAACACACACACACACAGCTCCGTGAGTTGAAAAGTCTGAGAGACACCAGTGTATGGCGAACGGCCTGTTGTTCCTGCTCCCCCTATCCAATGATTCTTTCTGGTGATTCCTCACCAATCGTCCCCGGGGGGGGGGGGGACCCCCCCCCCGCCAAACCCCTCCTTACCCCCCCCCCCACCCATGCCCATAGGCCATCGTTCTTACTGTTACAGTCCGGTCTGGTAGTCTCGCTGGTGGTGGTCTATATCCACTTAGTCACGGAACCCGTTATCACAGCACACAGTCCGCCGTCCACCGAAGTTTTTTTTTTACACTGCGGTGAACACACAAACAAACAAAACTACTACTTCCTTTTTGTACACACAGCGGTGGATCGTTGTCCAGCGGAAGGGCCGGATATAATGAAGCCGGAGTCCAGGGTATTTTAATAATTGTCGATGTTTTGGTATGTTGTTGTATTTTTTTTTGAGGTGGGAGTGGCGGACGGGACGGGTGGCGTGGTATATTCTATGGGTTCGATTCCAAATGCGACGCCGGGGAAACTATGCCCGCCCCCCCCACCCCATAGTGCTTTCATGTCAACTGCAGCCTCGGTTTGGATTGGAACGTTTGCAGGGCACTGCAGAGCAATGTTCCCCTCTAAGGCGAGCGCGTAAGAGATCGCTCACAGGAATTCAGAGCGTCGCTCATACTACACGTAACGATCGCTTACTCCGACGGACGACATCGCTTAAATCGCTCACTTCATACCACACCTTAGAGGGAACATTGCTGCAGAGTAGGGAAAAAACACTTTGCTTAATGCCTTTTTATGTACTGCAGGAAACTTTGCAGGGATGGCTGTGAGACTGTACATTTGATTGGTATGATGCCAGGTATGGGTTAAAATCTCAACATCGCCTTTTTTTTTCAATATGGCTGCTCCGCCACATCCGCCTCCTCGGTCAGCGCGATAGGGACGACACAACGGCTGATGCACTGGGGCCTGAAGTAAAATGTTTGCCCCGTGCCAAGGGCATCGTTTTTTTTTCTTTTTTCTAAAAAAAAAACCTCAATGGTTCAGTGTAACACCAATACAGATGTATCGGATAACTTTTACTCAAATAAAACAACAACACAGTTTTGACAGGAACCTCATTTAAAGCGACAGAGGGGGGAGAGAGGAGATAATTAATTGAATGTTTATACTGAAATGCAAGCGGACACCATGTCCCTTGTCTGGTGGTGCTCCTGCAATACATCAGAGGAATGCAGTTGTTGAGAATTGGCAGCGCCCCCCCCCCACCCTCCCGGGCTGGTGTGTGGAGATACTCTGTGTTGTGAACTGATAACGTGTAGACAGAACTGATAACGTGTAGACCAAGTGTGTTATGGAGACTTGACTCATTGCTTAGGTCAAAGGGGGGTAACCATTCACACATTATCTCTAGGGGGGGACGCCGGACCGAAGGGGGGGAAAGGGGGAGGGGGGGGGGGGAGGGGGAAAAAAAAAGGGGAAGGGGAAATAAAAAAGGGGGGGGGGGGGGGGAGAAGGAGGGGAAAGGGGGAAAAAAAAAAAAGGGGGGAGAGGAAGAGGGAAAAAAGAAGGAAAAAAAAAAAGGGGAGGAAAAGAGGAAAGGGGGGGGGAAAAAAAAAAAAAAAAAAAAAAAAAAAAGAAAAAAAAAAAAAAAAAAAAAAAAAAAAAAAAAAAAAAAAAAAAAAAAAAGAAAAAAAGAAGGGGGAGGGGGGGGGGGAAAAGGGGGGGGGGGGGGAAAGGGAAAAAAAAAAAAGGAAAAAAAAGGGAAAGATTGTTACTTGATTATGTCTAGAATTGAGTATCGATTTGTTTTTTTTTTTTTATTTTATTTTTTTCATTGTTTTTTTTTATTAGGGATGGTGTACATTGATCTCTCATTTCCATGCGAAGCATTTCGTATTTACCCATCAAAGGGTGATCAACTCTTGCCGGTGTGACCAGCAATATTCATACGTAAATTAGCGGCCGTTGTTTGATATCGTTACACAGATCTTGTTATTATTTTTTTTTTGAATCCCACATATAAACGATGAGACGTGAATCTCTTGATCCTTTAAACACTTGTAGGGGAGATTTTATTTTTATTTATCTACTGAGGAGCGTGCAATGGGCTGAGGGGCGGCACTATGGAAGACATACGTCTGTGACTGGACTCGCTGGGGTTTGAACCCTTAACATACAGCATGCCAGTTGGGGCTCATAACCAAAGCGCCACCAAGTCACCCGAATCCGCTTGTTAGTTCCCGTACATACACAAATATTTTAATATTGATAGACGGGTAAATAGATGGACAGAATGAAGACAGACAGACAGGTTGGTCGGTTGGTCGGTGAGATGGATGGATGGTGAATAGTTGGGTAGATTCAGAATGTTAACTTTAAATGCACATAGCATTTGCTGTCATTACATTATGTCGTTAATAATTGGTTAATTTTTTTTCCCCATTGACCCATTCCCTCCCCCATTCATATATTATGAATGCCATTTTTTTTTGCCGTGGGCAGCCATTGCAGTGTTTGTGAGCCGCCCCCCCCCCGGGGGATAAACAACTCATCAAACACTGATCACCGCACTGATTGGACCTCGATTACGATCTATACTTTTGTTCGGTGGATGACGAATGACCCCCGTTATTTGAGTTCGATGGCATTCCATACTTTTAGCAAGAGCATTTTGACAAGAACGTTTCATTGTCTTTTTCTTTCATTTACTCGTACTTCCATTTGTGTTTCCGCTGTCGGGTGACCGCTGTGACATCATCTGGTCGCCGCACCAATGGAAAATGATTTCTGTGCAATTCTGTGGTGGAATTGTTGTTGTTGTTCTTTTGTGCGATAATTTTGTCACCAGCTTGTGCCCATAGAATCTGTATACAGTGTTGTCGCTTCCAGCTGAATGGGCCATGACTCGGTGAACAAAATAAGTAAGAGAAAGTTTCCCTTAGCCCTAACCGGCCATCGAGGCAGATGAAGTGTAGAATTCATCTGTTTCTATAACCTCGGCATTTGAAGGGATTTTGTGGTTAGCGCAACCCCCAGCCGCCTTTACTTCCCCAACTTAAATTAAGTCATGTACCCATTTAAAGCTGAGTGGACTTGTGGGACGACTATGCACCAAATTTCACCTGGAAAAATTCCATGGGCCTCACCGAGGATCGAACCCTGAACTCTCAGGTCGACAGTCGAGAATCTACACCACTTGGAAGTACGAGCAATGTTCTCTGTTATTCTCCGATTGCCCGTGCACGACAGATGATGTCAGCTGCGCGCCACCTTTGAGGTATTTATCGAAATTTTCCCGTGTGCAAGTCTGGCGGCAACTAGACCTGCTAAGCGAGAACGTCGTGCGCGCTTCGTTGTAATGTGCGTGCGCACGTTTGGTGAGTTGTGCGTGCGGGTGAGCATATGTAATAGTGTGACAACTAGGTGTGAGAAGCAGTAACCACTGGTATAGACTTGGATGATTCCTTGACTTAAGTGTGAACACAGCTCCGCACTGACAGTTCAAGTCCCGGGCTGTGAAGCATCGCGTGCCTCGCGTGTCAGGGGCAGGTTATCCGACTCAACGTCCCATATCAGCTTACATATGGTTGTCTTCTTTTTCTACCTCCCCCCCCCCTCCCTTTTTCCTATTTTCCCCCCATTCCATGCTTCTCTTCTCTCGTTATTATCATTTTTTATATTTATATTATCGAACTGACCTTGTTGAACCTATTACATTGCCGCAACGATATATTCTCATTTTGTTTATCATGAAAACGTCGGTTGAAAATGGACTAGTTAGCCTAGAGCACTTGAGCTACTAAGCGAGATGTTGAAGGTTTGAATTCCACCACCGCAGATAAAAATTAAAATGTTCCTTTCTTATGATAATCTTTGTTTTTTTCCATCGCCTTTTTTTTATATCTTATGCTTTCTATAAATATGTTGTGGTTATTTTTTTTTTATAAAACACCAAGCTCCATTGTATGAAGTTAACGAACGTCACGTGATAAATTCATTTCATTTCCCCCCCCTCTCTCTCTGTTGTCGCCTTCGTGGCTTATTTAGCCCGCCCCTTCCTGGTCTGTCCCTTGTCTCCCTCCTTTCCACCCCCCACCCCACCTCCCCCACACACACGCTCCAGTCAATTAAACCAGTACCAAGCTCTGTCCATCCACCGCCCAGCCGGACCGACCACGGGACAATTGATTGCATTAGATATTGTGGCAATCAACCAGAATCGCGGCCTCGTCACTGCAAATGACGTCATCCCTCAGTCCAGTCTCTGCCGTGTTCGTCTTTATAGGTCTCCGCATTCAGGGCATGTCTGTTATTGGAGGTATGTTCGCAGGTCTCTCTGTAAAGTCTGTATGAATGTATGTAGGTGTGTGTGTGTGTGTGTATCAGATTGTCGGGAACAGTATTGTTGCAGGAATGTATGTAAGTCTTTGTCTGTCTATAAGTATTTGTCTGTCTATAAGTCTTTGTCTGTCTATAAGTCTGTCTGTCTGAAAGTCTTTGTTTGTCTGTGTTTTTTTTTGGGGGGGGGGGTCGTGCGATGTTGTCTGAAGGTTGGACAAATTTGTCTGCTGGCGTGTCTGCTGGTCTGTCTGTGTTAGTTCGTCTTCAGGTATACGTCGTGCAAATCTGGCTCGCGGTTCAAAATGTTTGCCCACCCCCCAGTTTTAGATCCTTTCACGTGTAATAATAGCGTTGTGAAGCCGAGGTCAGAGAGGCATATATTCTAAAAGTAATAACTCCCACACCTAGACCAGGAATGCCAATTGGATTCTTTTGAAAACCCAAGATTAGGCTGATTTAAAACCCATACGTATGGGGGGGGGGGACCCAAAGATTACAAAAGATTATAATACCGCCTTATATGAACATCCAAAAAAACTCGAACACATGTTAGGCTATTATTTCGCTCCATATTCCGAAAATTGGTTTGAAATTCGAACGCTTTAGCAAACCTCCTGTGTATTTTATATTTGAATACTATTCATTTGCCCCGAAAAATAATGTGGAAAATTATTTTTTTTTTTTTTTTTTTTTTTGGGGGGGGGATGTCCAGAAACAGATTATCCTATTTATAGGACTTGGATAGAGAAAAACAACAACTTTGAAGCAATTAAAGCAAAGATTTTTTGTCATTTTAGAAATAAAACCCAGGAGCCTAAAGATAGCTCTAAGAACTCAAGATCTTGGGCTAAAACCCAAGAATTGGCAACCCTGTCCCAGACGTCTCTTATCTATTTCTCTTCGCCACTCGACAGAATCTAACACAGCACCACATTTAGTTGTTCTCGTCCATCCGCCGAACAGCTTTTCAAATAAAAAATGATGAAAATATCATCAGATTTCTGTTTATTGTAAGTTCATTTACCTTTCTACACAAAGATATTGAATTTACCAATATATCGCATATACAATATTTTTTTCCCTCTAAAAAAATTCAATTTTCTATCCCTGCAACATTTCCTATGTCATATATATATATATATATATATATATATATATATATATGGGTGGATGAACGGACGGACAGACGAATAGATAGATTGATTCATTAGTTTAGACAGACTGACAGAAAGAGAGAGCGAGAGAGAGAAATACGGGCATTAAGAAAGAGAACTGGATTAAGTCCTGCATAATACTGCAATGCCCTATATATTGAATTACATGACATTCAGCTCCATTATATCAGATGCCCCCCCTCTGCGCCCCATGTTTTATTCAACCTGTCAATGAATGTGTATAGTTTAAATGGTAAATATTCACTCTCTCTATCTCTACCTCTCTCTATCTCTCTCTCTCTCTCTCTCTCTCTCTCTCTCTCTCTCTCTCTCTCTCTCTCTCTCTCTCTCTTTCTCTCCACCCCCTCTCGAGCTCTTTCCCTTTTAGAGCATTTTCGAAAAAAAATGCTCTATTGTCCCCGTTTTGTCTGTCTGTCTGTCTGTCATCATCCTAGATCTCAACAACCGTAAGTCCCACCCATGATGTATATATCATTTTGTAGGTCTTGGCCTGCCAAGAAATGACTTTTTTCCATTTCGCGATCTGACCTCTCAGGGCCGCAAAAAGGGGCCTTATAAAGTACCGTTTTTTTTACTATATAAGCTATATTAATAATGGAGCGCCCTATATCTCAGCAACCATAAGTCCTAGACCCATGATGTATATATCATTTTGTAGGTCTTGGCCTGCCATGTGTACATAAAAAGTTTATTTTGCGATAGGACCTCTCAGGACCGGGCTTCAGGGCTCCTAAGGGGCTTATATTATATATATAGTTTATAAGCTAAACAAAGGGGCGAAATCATTATTTATTTTTGTAACAGTTATTCAACATGACTTACTTCCCTTACTTTTTATAAAACCCATAATCAATGACAACTTTGCAGCACAGCTCAAGCAACCAAAAGTCATCATTTGTTGGGACTTCAATCAAGATTTCAAAGAGCCCGGGGCAGAAATTGAAAATTTCTCCGAAACAAACTTCAACATTCAACTACTTTCACCAAGATTGGCAACAACAATTTATCAAACAACAATTAAGCTAATCAAAGGGGCGCAATCATTATTTATTTTTGTAACAGTTATTCAACATGACTTACTTCCCGTACTTTTTATAAAACCCATAATATATAATAATACATAACACGCGCACCAAATGAATGGGTTATTGAACGGAAGGGTCATTCCATGTCAACTCAACCAGTTTTTTGACAATTGTTCACCCGACCCCCTCAGATCTTCCTGAAATTTTCAGGGCTTGTGGTACATTCAAGGTTTAGTGATTCCTGAAAATTTTAGGCCATTTGGTCAAAAACTTTCTGAGATATGATTTTTTAGAGCATTTTCGAAAAAAAATGCTCTTTTGTCCCCGTTTTGTCTGTCTGTCTGTCTGTCATCACCCTAGATCTCAACAACCATAAGTCCTAGACCCATGATGTATATATCATTTTGTAGGTCTTGGCCTGCCAAGAAATGCCTTTTTTCCATTTCGCGATCTGACCTCTCAGGGCCGTAAAAGGGGCCTTAGTACCGTTTTTTACTATATAAGCTATATTAATAAAGGAGCGCTATATCTCAGCAACTATAAGTCCTAGACCCATGATGTATATATCATTTTGTAGGTCTTGGCCTGCCATGTGTACATCAAAAGTTCATTTCGCGATAGGACCTCTGAGGGCCGGGCTTCAGGGCTCCTAAGGGGCTTATATATTATATATACACCTTGTACGTTCAATAACCCATTCATTTGGTGCGAAATACTGCAGCACGTAGTTTCACCAAGATTTACTAAGAAACTCATCAAATGAAATAGTAAGCTTGTGTTCTGAGTTTAATTAAAAGTATCAGAGCTATGCAACAATTGACGGAGTTTTCGGACGATTAAATGACTATAATTTCGAATGTTTAACTAATTGTATAACAAACATCATTTCATGTCTTATAGGTTCTTGGCTATACCGAGTCAAATATTGATGAAAACTGTCTGAAGAGCAATGTTTGGAAATTTTTAGGGCAGTCTGTGTGCAAGCTATACTTAAGATAAATACATCATTCAACTCAGGATCAAACAATGAGTAAATACTGAAAATTTCAGCCTGATACCTCTTTTAGTTTTTGAAATATTCACGTTCAAATATCGCGAAAATGTAAATGTCACGCGCACTCGCGACTACCCCTAAAAATTAAAAAAATCATATCTCAGAAAGTTTTTGACCAAATGGCCTGAAATTTTCAGGAATCACTCAACTTTGAATGTACCACAAGCCCTGAAAATTTCAGGAAGATCTGAGGGGGTCGGGTGAACACCACTGGTTGAGTTGACATGGAATGACCCGGAAGTGAAAAAAGAATTGAACGGAAGTGAAAAAAGAGGATACACAGACGGTTGACGAGGAAAGAAATAGACCATTGTAAAACAGTGTTTTATGTGTGAGTTGAATAAATACAAACAAGTTGTCTCCTCACACCATGCTTCAAGATGCTTAAAGATCAATCAGCAGACATACAACTTGTGTCATTTAACGTACAGTCGCTTCACAAACATGCAGCCAGTATAAGAGCAGACGAAGTGTACACAGTCAGCAGCATTTTGTGCTTCCAAGAAATTTGGATGAATAACACCGATGATGCGGAGATTCCAAATATGATTGAAGTCGTGAGAAATCCAAGCACCAGTAGAAAAGCAGAAGGTACGATTATCTATGCAAACACAAATTCTGGATTGATGACATCACAACCAAAATCGATTGAACAAGAATCTGGTCAACATCAACACATCGAAGCAACATCGTGTATGGTTGATAACATTGTTATTATCAACGTATACAAAAACCCAGCAACAAACAATCGGTTTGTAAAAGATTTCTTCAATGGCAACTTTGCAGCACAGCTCAATCAACCAAACGTCATCATTTGTGGGGACTTCAATCAAGATTTCAAAGAGCCCGGGGCAGAAATTGAAAACTTCTTCGAAACAAACTTCAATATTGAACTACTTTCACCAAGATTGGCAACAACAATTTATCAAACAACAATTGACGGAGTTTTCGGACGATTAAATGACTACAATTTAGAATGTTTCAATTATGTGTCCTATTTCAGTGACCACAAACCACTTGTAGTTAGATTTAAGAGAAAATAATTTTGTTTTCAAATATAAAGAAACGTCTTTTTAATATCTTTTTTCAGATATATGCATTACACAATTGAATTTATAAACATTTACAAAATTTACAAATATTTACTGAAAGATAGCATACGTACTGATACACGAAAATGCTCTAACACGTCCTGTGTCCAGAATGGAACAGGCTTAGATTGCTTGTTTATCTTTCCGTCACTTTTTTCAAGTGATTTCGAATACAAATGGGTAAATAACACAATAAGTGAATAGGTCATTTGTGAATATATGTAAATGGCGGACCGGCGGAGTGGAAGTAGGGGGAGGGGTGAAACACTTAGAGTGCGTCACAACGGGCGGTATTGTTATGTTTGGTGTGTAAATTACAGCGATCAGTATTATTATGATTGGTGTGTAAATTACAGCGGTCAGTATTATTATGATTGGTGTGTAAATTACAGCGGTCAATATTGTTATGATTGGTGTGAAAACTACAGTGGTCAGTATTGTTATGATTGGTGTGAAAACTACAGTGGTCAGTGTGGTTATGTTTTGTTGTGCAAATAAGTTTTGGACATTATGAGGGAGCTGTTTGTGTATGATTATAAAAAGATGGGTAGGAGATGGGTGGGTGGTCAGTAAGTGTTAAAAAGTTTGTCAGCGATGGTCAAATGAAAGCAGTGTGGGCTGCACGATATTCCCGCAAAGTAGGGGGTCAGAGTATAGATCCTTCCAGGAAGTGCGTGGCCTACATGCTCATATGTAGCCTTAACCGAAAAAACCCTGTTAAGACCGCCGCTAGCAATTATTTCGTTCCCTAATATTTGTCTACATTGGGCCCCCTCTGACAACCCCCGACGGTTAATTCATTTTATCCTGGGGACCCCTGACAATGTCTCAGTCTGTTCCTTCTTGATGCAGTCACAACAAAAAAACCTGTCCTATACAACAACTACACATGGTATGTAGTATCCAATTCATTCGTTCCCAATCTGCTGTTTTTTTTTTTTGTCCTAGATAAATTATAAAACTGATCTCTTGCTACATATCCCTCACAAATTCGATTAAAAAAACCAAAAGTCCCCCAAGTCCACCCAGCTTTAAATGGGTACCTAACTTTAAGTTGGGGGAGTAAGGGCGACCGGGCGTTGTGCTAACCACACAATCCCTTCATACACCAAGGCTACTGAAAAAGATGAATTCTACACTTCATCTGCCCAGTTTGAGCCCTTAGCGGCTTACGGGAAACTTTACCTATGAAAGGTTTTTCTTTAACTCGCTAAAAATGTATCATCTTTTCATATTATGTATTAAAAAAAATCGAATGAATGAAACTATTGATTGATGTTTTTAACACACTAGACCAGCTAAGAGTCAAAAATCGATGACCCGTGTTAAAAAAAAAAATTAAGTAAAAAAAAATCATCATAAAAAAATGATGTAAATGAAGCGAGTGAAAAACAGATTTATGCGCAGCCTCTTATGCAATACAGTTCAGCTTTCTTGATGCCGCATGATGAGCACATTTCACCGGGCGTCGAGTCCCCCCGCCATTAATAATAATCTTCTTTACTCCATTGATCGTCTGCTGTAAGGGGCGGGGCACAAATGAAGCTTTTCATGACGTTGGTGTGACGAGTCGTGGAGCGTTCAGGCCCTCTGACACTAAGTCTCTTTTATAAAAGTTAAACAAGACTACAGTCGTTGTCAAGATTATATCACGGCGTGTAAACTATTTATAGCCCTATGTATACTACTCATATGTGGATAAATGGTACAGTGGCGTAGTGAGAGGGGGACAAGGGGGATCATGCCCGGGCGCTACCCACAAAGGGGCGCCAAATTCTTTGGTTTTCGAATGGGAGGGGGGCGCTAAAAAGGTATTGTGCCCCGGGCGCGAGTTAAGCTCGCTACGCCACTGAAAGGGTATAGTCAGAGTTTAATATATATATGTATATATATATGAAGAGAGAGAGAGAGGGGGGGGGATTTATATAGTTAGATATATGTACATAGGTCGATAGATACATTTATATTGATCGATAGATTTAGGCATGTCTGTCGATAGACAGTTACCTTTATGCGCATTCTTTTTTTTTTAACGTGCTAATGAATTATGCATCGGAAATGATCGATGGTCCATGCACCGGAAGTAATCGATCGGCGAAGCGACTACTGACTCTAGGCTGGGGGGCACGGGAAGTCCACAAATAACTATATACGTTCATTTATTTTTTTTCCGCGCCTAATCAATATTGTTATGGTATTGCGGTCAGGACATCCTATTTCTGACCCCACGTCTCTCCCGAGGTCCCCGGATCGATTCCCAATAGAACTAGTATCGAATCTTTTTTTTTTTTTCTAAATAGTTAAGCAGGGAGTCTTGAGTCAGCTAGGTGGGTCATGAGGTGGGTAGAACCGGTTACCTATTTTATAGTTTAAAGTGCGCACCAGTTCTAACTATATCGGCTAAACATGTTTCCGGTTGATCCCATGGGCACATACTTGCATTGGAGGGCCGTGGGCAAAGATATATTTTGAGAACCCCCCCCCCCAAGGAAAGTGTACATTTGGGCGCCCAATGCAAAAAAAACCCTGTTAAGACCGCCGCTAGCAATTATTTCGTTCCCTAATATTTGTCTACAATGGGCCCTCCTCTGACAACCCCCCGACGGTTAATTCATTTTATCCATGGGGATCCCTGACAAGGTCTAAGTCCAGACAGAGCCGCCCCGCCCCCCCCCCCCAAAGCAGTGGAGGCCCTAGGCAATCTCCTAGTTAACCTAGTTGACCTATTTTTTAAGAACAGCTCTTCCAGTCAATGTTTGTTTTGTTTTTTTTAAACCAATAGCGTAGTAAACATTTTCTCCAACGTTAAATTGAGAGCTTTAGTTTACCCCATTTTCTGACAACCATTTTTTTAATTTCATTTCAGATAGACGCCTCACAAAAGTCTTTTCTCCCAACCTCTTCAAACTTTTCGGGAAAGTTTTTCTTGTGCGTTGGCTGCGCTCACCGGAAAATGTGACGAGAAGTTCTCTGCCATTGGGGAAACAACAACATAGAAAAAAATCGTGTGCACACACTCGCACGCACGCACATACTTGAATGTATGTATGGCTGTTAAGAAAACGATTAACATATTGCAGCGACTCGTTGTCAGCCTGCTGAAGAAGCCAACCTATTTTGATGACGTCATCCTGCGTATTTAAAAGGTTGGAAAACACTCTCCGCATCTCTAGCTGTGTGTGCTTAGTGGCAGGCAATAAAAAAGGAACAATTTTATTTCGCCCCCAACTTCACAAAAGAGTGGGGGGCAGATGAAATTGTTGAACGGGAGAAGACGCCAGCATGCTTGAGAATAAGAACCGGATATTATAGTAGACATTTTATTTTTATTTTATTTTAATTCTTTCGCAAACGAAAAAATAAAAAAAAAACGAAAGATTGTCGATTTCTAGGGATGTCGGGAATATAAAAGTTTCCCATTCGGTCTATCCTGGTAGAATGTCTCGGTTTATTACAATCAGGTTGTAGAATATCGGAGGTTTTGGAGATAAATATCTTTTGAAGTACTGAGTTGATTCATGACTCCAAAAACTTTATCAAAATAGGGACACCAGTAATTGTTTTTGGTAAAAATGTGTCGCTGCGTGCCCCCTGCTTAAACTTTCACCCCGCTGCCCTTGGTGATATAAGGTGCGCGTTTTTCCGATTAATTATTTTTTTTTGTTCGTTTGGCAAAGACGGCCTAATCTTTAGGTTTCTTTACTGGATTATAATAATTATTTTTTTTTTTAGATATTTAAAGAAATAATGCTTGGTGTTTGTTTTCCCTACATTTAAAAGTATACCTGCAAATTTATTGAGTTTGATATAAATTCCCCACATCACAGCATTCATTCTTTCATAATTCAATAAGTTTTTGTTTCGTTTTTTTTATTATTGTTTTTAAATAAGTTTTGAAAGATTTCATGGTTTGGTTGTCATTTGTTTTTTTTTTTCGGTTCTTTTGCCATTAAGGTTTAAGTCTAAGTTAAATTTTCGTAAGGTTATACGCGCGTGTTTATGTGTTTTTTTTTAAATTTCTTTTAAGGATTTAGATTATTTCTAGTGAAATACAGAAAGGGATTTAATACTCACAAAAGTTGTCATTTTGGACACTACACAAAAGATTTGAAGAGTTTCATGACATCTTTCCACTACGCCGCCTCGCAGTGTCTGAAGAACTTGCAGTTACAACCTACAGCTCCCCCATATGCGCGGCGGTGAATTCATCCCTTCCAGCGCTCATTGAAACAAAAGAAAGCATCCCCCGCCTGTCCAGGGGGTGCTAGTCCCCGTCCCCCCACGGGTCGACTCGGATGCGCTTCTTATTTCCCCGGGGGTCCAGATACCGTGAATGACATCACCGTGCCTGCTCAGACATGCACGTCCACTTCGAGCAGACCACTTGCACGCGGACGGACTCGAACTTCCTGTCCCTGTCGTGGATGGGCAAAGTGCCCGAGGACCTGCCCGAGGAGGGCGGCGGCTGGAAGCTGAACCGCGCCCAGTACTACGTGGAAGGGTGGCTGGCCAGCGGGAACGCCCGCGGCGTGGTCGGGGTGACGTTCAGCACCAGCCACTGCCACAAGTACGACGCCCCGCCGAGGTCGAACTTCAACCTGCGGGGTCACCGCAGTGAGGTAGGTCAACTTCTTGTCAGCCATGTTTTGTGGCCAGTGGTGCCAGAAAGTCTTAGACCAAAGCAGCGCATATATTTTTCCACATTACATTTATCTATCTTTGGTTCCCTGACATCTCATCATAAGAGACATTTCATCATTGCAAACTTTCATCATTATAGCAATTCTTCATTGCACATTTGAACATTATAGCAATTCATCATTATGGTATTTCACCACCATAGCATTCCTAACCCTAACCCTAGCCCCAACCCTAACCCTAATGATGAAATGTTGCAATGATGAAATGTCTCTATGATGAGGTGTCTGGTCACCCTATCTTTATATTTCTGTGTGTGTGTATATATATATATATAGAGAGAGAGAGAGAGAGATTAAAAGCTCTGTTTGATGATTTTCGCACAGGATCTCAAAAAGTAAAACTCTTGTCAATCACATAAAATTTAGCAACACTGATTTGTTAGTGTGCTTTTTTTTTTAATTATTTGTCTATTTTTAAAAAAAAGTCCTCTACCATTGACTAGAAAAATTGATTTTCTAAAAGTGTACCACCTAAATATTGATATACACTGAGCTCACAAATAACCAATATCCGGGCGGGGGGGGGGAGTGCATCCAAATCGAAGATGAGCGTCTGTATAATATATTCTGTGGCCAGCCTTTGCATTACAAAACACATTTTTTTCAAGTCTGCTTTTAAAAGTCCCAACATTTTATTTTCACTGTATTTCATTCCTGGACGACATTGTGTCGTCTGCTCTTTTTTTTTTTATTCAACCAGAGAAACATTTTTTTTTTGAAAAGTCATATAATTCATGTCTAATTTCAATATGTTTTGTCAATATTTGTTGTTGTTTTTTTTTCTAAATTATCGTGTGTATACTTATGAATCATAAGTGGGGAGGGGGGGCATAATCCTTTGAAGTTACTTTTTTCTCTCTCCCTTGATTTTCAGTGGCGGTAAACATTTACCTATCACGTATAGATGATGTCTTGTCATTTTTTTGTCTCCACACAGGAGACAGGATGAAACAAATGTTTTAATCAGACCAGACCCTACAAGTAATTCTTTGTGCTCGCTATATAGCCACACTGGCGAGGTCTGGTCATTTGATCGGGGCATTGCATGGTGCATGGTTTTTATCGCACATAGGTTGCATGGTTTTAATCGCACATAGGTTGCATGGTTTTTATCGCACATAGGTTGCATGGTTTTTATCGCACACATGTTGCATGGTTTTTATCGCACACATGTTGCATGGATTGCATTGCGCGTATGTTGCATGGATTGTATTGCGCGTATGTTGCATGGATTGTATTGCACATATGGTGCATGGCTTTTATCGCACATAGGTTGCATGGTTTTTATCGCACACATGTTGCTTGGATTGCGTTGCGCGTATTTTGCATGGATTGCACTGCGCATGTGTTGCATGGATTACATTGCGCGTATGTTGCATGGATTGTATTGCACATATGGTGCATGGCTTTTATCGCACATATGTTGCATGAATTGTACTGTGATAGAATTGAAGTAAAAAATAAATCGCCCACAAATGAACATCGCATTCTTTATGTGTCTGTGGATGTAGATCAGGTCGACTGTCGAATTGGGTCGCTATCATATTTTTCTTATTTCCTCGACATTCCTTGTCATCTGACACTTTACTTTGTTTTTTTTTTTTCATTTTCTAAATGACCTGGAGATGTTCCATATTACTCCATATCTTTGTGTATTGTGTGGGGCTGACATGATCTTTATGTATATGTGGGGCTGACATGATCTTTATGTATTGTGTGGGACTGACATGATCTATATGTTTTTTTGTGGTAGTGGCATCATCATTTTGTATTGTGTGGAAATGACATGATCTTTATGTATTGTGTGGAGCCATGAGGTTCTGTACTTGTGGAGCCATGTTGTTCTGTGCATGCAGAGCCATGATGTTACGCGCTCGTTAAGTAGTGCTCTACTGTATTTTGTGGAGCCATGCCGTGCTGTACACGTGGGGCCGTGCCGTACACGTAGGGCCATGCCATGCCGTACACGTGGGGCCATGCCGTGATGTACACGTGGGACCATGCCGTGCCGTACACGTGGGCCATGCCGTGCTGTACACGTGGGGCCATGCCGTGATGTACACATGGACCTATGCTGTGCTGATATAACGTTTTAAATTCCTATCCGAAGTATTCAATAACAAACTCTACACACCGGAGCCACGGACAGTGAATCACACATCAGACATTGATGTATAAGGACGTAATTAATGGTGCTTGTTTCATCCAGCTATGTCGCCCAGCTAACAAGTTACACGTCCAGCTAACATGTTACACGTCCAGCTAACGGGTTACACGCCCAGCTAACAAGTTACACGTCCAGCTAATAAGTTACAAGTAGCACGCTCTTAAACTATTTGCACCTACCGCACGTCATGAGTTTTATGTCTCTTCCACCCCCCCCCCCGAGCTTCACTCTCTCGAACTCTTTTTTTTCCCCTCTAATCTAATTCTCTCTGTGTCTCTTGTACTCACAGGTTTTTCTCTCATTTCATTCCCTCTTTCACTGCTGGCATTTAATTTTTTTCACTTTGGCCTTTTTTTTTTCTTTCTTTCCTCTCAATCTTAACGTTTTTTCCTTCCTTCCTTCCTTCTCTCTCTCTCTCTCTCTCCCTCTCCCTCCCTCTCTCTCCCTCTCCCTCCCTCTCCCTCTCTCTCCCTCTCTCCCTCTCTCCCTCTCCCTCCCTCTCCTTCCCTCTCCCTCTCTCCCTCTCTCCCTCTCTCTCTCTCTCTCTCTCTCTCTTCTTTCTTTCTTTCTTTCTTTTTCTTTTTCTTTCTTTAACTATAATCTAGGTCTTAATGGAATGAAACAGTTCAAAACTTGGCCAATTCCTTTTAATAAGTGTATACAGATTTATTTTCCCAGCAGACTTACGAGTTTTTTGGCAAATGTAATTAGTTACTGACAAACTTCGCAACATGTGACTTTAAAAAAAAAAAAGGTGTGGGGGGGGGGGGGAATTAGGGAGTTTCTTATCGTGAAATTTATCAATAATATTTCATGTAAAAAAAAATTTGGAGGCATCACTCAAGTTTTGGGGCGGGAGGGGGAACTTTCGAATTAGGATCCCCCTCTCCCTGGTTACGCCTCTGCAGTCCCTCGAGTCCATTCGCTAGTAAACTGACTACTGTAAAACGCCCCGATCAGTTAAATGCGTTTCGAAGTTAAGGCGTGTAATTTTCATCCCCTGAGGCACTAATGCAAAGTCCCAGAGATTCGATTGTGCATTTTCCAAGGAGGCACTACTGGAGAAATGAACGGAAATTTCACTAAGATCCGAAAAAAAATTCCATTGGTTCACATCGGAGTTCGAACCCGGTATCCTGAGAAGATCGGACGGGGATTTGAAGTAGAAGCAGACTGATACAGATAGATGAATTAAAAGAGGTACGTTGATAGAAAGATAACTAGCATATGAGATAGTTACACAGACAGATAAATAGATAGATGGTCAGGAGACGGGCAGATACAAGATGTCCAAATACATAGATGAATGACATTCACATAACATAGAAGCCATCAATTATTAATATGTGTTTGAAACCTATTCAGCCAGTCAGAGGACGCAAAAATATAACAGCGCATTAAGCCCTTGACACAAATGCGACTCCAGAATATTCTTACCACTACTCGGGACAAACCGCAACAATGGAACAGATTCAGGCGCCATCAGGCAAATTTAATTTTTTAAAATAAATGAAAATAACTCCTGAAAATAATACCGAAGAGACATTTTTTTTTTAAAAAATCAATATGTGTTCATTTAACTAGATTTTAAGCAGCTCTGTGGTATATTTTTTTTTTGTTTTTTTTTTAAAGAAACTGGTGGACTGGATGAAAAGTGGTTATTTTTATAATACTCCTCAGAGAGACATTGATTGACATCTTGTAATGGCCGAGTGTGGGCCGAAAATTAATTTGATGTGAGTCGCCGCAAACTGTAATGATTAATGTTCGCTTCTTTTTATTCATCTGTCAGTTTTTTTCCCCCCGTGGTTGTTTTTTTTTTTTTCAAAGTCGGTCTCAAAAACAGCGGATCGTAAATCTTGGATGACCCATTTTTTTTAAATCTAATCTTTCATTCAAGCTATACGACAGAAATGACCAAATGTATAGGTTTCCAAATTCTATAACGAAGTTAACAAGGCAGTGGGAGACTATTCTCCCGGGAGGGGGGGGGAACGAACCCCGTGCTTAAATATACAAGTCTGTGATATATATATATATTAGGGCTGCTGATTAAACTGCGTAAATTTGCGATTAACGCGTCAAAAAAAAATTGCGATTAAAATTTTTAACGCAACACCTAAATGCGTTAATTTGACCAAAATGCTGAAAGTTCACCAAATCGATAAATAACGGAATTTCACGCAACAATTTGAAGTTAAAGTCCTTTCACTTATTAAGTAGATCTACCACCCACACCCTGTCATAATTTCCACACACCACACACCATCAACCCTAGGTACGTCGACAAAAGCCCCGATTGTAATATAAAATGAAGATGTTTTGTTATATAGCCCTTCGACAAGTGAACCTCCTGCTCCCTTCCCGGTCGATATAAAAAGAAAAGAGTTTCACTCACTAGTTTACATTATATACTGTAGTGTATTGGTGGAGGTACTGTAGTGTATTGGTGGAGGTACTGTAGTGTACTGGTGGAGGTAAAAGAACGACAAGTGTTTGATGAACTCTGTCAAAATAACGAGATGTTAGAAATTTTGTATCACCATTTTTTTGCGCCCAATTTTTTATCGCATTTGAAAATACATCGTCTTGCATCAGCTGCACTAACAGTATCATGACACTCGAAATCAATGTCTAGACATAGTCTAGACCAGTGATGCTAAACCTTTTTTTGTTACTGTGTGCCATTATTGTCAGCTAAAAACATTTGGAAGGCCAAAAATATAATTTGTATATATGTATGTATATAATGAGATGTTATTTTTTTAAACTTGTGGGGGGCCAAAAATTATCATAATGGGCCAAAGTTGGCCCGCGGGCCAGTATTTTAGCATCAGTGCTTCTCAAAGTGGTGGGCAGCGGCCCCCTAGGGTGCCGTGGACTGTCCGGAGTGGGGCCGTGGAATTTCGAAAAATTATAAATTTAAGCAATCTAAACCAAAACAAATTGATTGGCGTTCCAAGGGGGCCGTGACTTCAAAAAGTTTGAGAAGCACTGGTCTAGACTATGCTATGCAAACATCAGTACACGAGACGGTGTATGTATTTTTCAGAATTATTGTGATACTGAGCTAATTTTAATATTTTATATTAATTAACGTCCTGGAACTAGCGGTGTCGATATGATGGAAAGAAAGGCATATTTTCGTTTGTGGTTTGTATATAGCAATAAAAACATCAATAGATTTTTCTCTTAGAGTTAGAACGGAAAACACTCTGATACAACTGTTGCTATAACCAAAATGAAACGAAAGAAAGAATTTTAATGTTGACACACGAAAGAACAACAGAAGATCAAAAATGAAGCCGACCTATCAAAATTTTGCTTTGAACGTTTGAAACGGTAACATTAAAGAGTGTCATTTTCCAAGATACTTTTTTATTAATTTAACTAACAGACAGATAAAAAATAAAATTTTTCTTTTCTGTTGTTCACTAAAACATTGAACAAATAGTTTATAGTATGAAAGTAAATGAATGAAGAATATAAGAGTAACATTTATAGACATTTCTTCAAAAGAAGATCAAAAGTAAATTTGTCCTTCAACTCGGTGACTGTGATTGTCATTTCTGACGCGAGCTCCTAGTTTGAAACAATGGAACCGGTGTCAACATGTTTTTGGGAAATCTTTAAGTGGAGAGAGAGTGTATGTTAAAAATGTGACTTGGTGGGGAAAGGGTGGGGGGGGGGGGGGAATAAAGAAAAAAAAACGCGTTAATAATAAGTGAGCGACAACTTCCTGGCTATACTATTATTTTATGAGAGAAAAGTTACATTTGAGATATAAATGACGTGTGTATTTTTTTTTTGGAATGGGAAATGAATGTAGGGTAAACAGACTTACGTGTGGGCGAAGTGAAGCAAAATATGACAGGGAGGGAGGGAAGAGGGGTTGACATACTTCATTAGTTCGGAAACTATGGTGCGAAAAAAAGGTTAGACAATGTTGTTAAATAAAAAGAAAACAATTCGCATCATTGACGTGATTGATACATGTCCATAAACTGGTCTCAATAACTAATTCAATATACATATATGCTAATGCTTAATAGATATGTTATAATTCATTAAACCTCTTTCGTAAATTAAAATGACTTGTTTATTATGCCAATGTTATGCTTTGATATTATGACATATTAGTTTGAATACAAACAGTTGTATTTTATTGTGTCGATTAAAATGTGCGTAAATTTGCGATTAAAATTTTTAATCATGCGTTAATTTCGATCAATTTTTTTAATCGAATAACAGCTCTAATATATATATATATATATATATATATATATATATATATATATATATATATATATATATATATATAGTTCACATAAACACTCGATCGATCAGCTCTTTCTTCGCGCCTTCAGTCAAATTTAAGAACCCGTTGTGACCCGCGGGTGATAAGGCCCGCGTCGCAATAGCCTAGGGCCCTAGGCGACACAGACTAATCCGTAAGTTGTTGCTGCTGTTGCTTTTTTTTTTGCTCCCACGAAATGTCTGCAGTCAACCTGGGTTCCATCCCGCCAAAAAACTACGTCACGCTTTTGGGTATAGATCGCACCGCTCGCTCGCAGATTTGAACCATATCTTTAAATTTTTGTCAGTGTTAACTCTTTGAAACTCCCCACCACGCCCACCTTTCTGTGTGTTTTTATTATTATTGTTGTTGTTTGTTTGTTTTTTTTTTTGTCCATCTACAGAATTTGTTGAGCTGTAGAAAAACAAAAAAAAAGTGGCAACATGTATATTATTAGCTCACTGCTGAATTCGTTACTATGCAACGGTCTTTTACTGTGCAATTTAAATGTCAATTCGTTCACAGCGGTGCGCCCCGCCACTCAGCTGGGATCGCCTGCTTGTTGATTGTAATGTGATAGTGTTTGATTACGTCTGCGCGTCACGCCGATGACCCCTTGACGGTTGAAACGTCACTTCCGATGAACGATGAAATGATAGCGGGGAAGCTGTAAATGTATTGAACAACTGTAAGCTCTCGATTTAACGAATATTAACATGTAGACTCTTCTTCATAAGATTAATATGTGTTTGATACTGTGCATCCCGTGGCGTGAAAATTCTACAGCAGGGGCCAGGCATTCTACAGCAGGGGCCAGGCATTCTACAGCAGGGGCCAGGCATTCTACAGCAGGGGCCAGGCCAATAGCAGGGGGGGCAAGAAATAAATGTTACTTAGTAGAGCAAATAAGCAGAGGGGGCCAGACAAAACGCAGGGGCCCGGCCCCCTGCCCCCCCGCACGCTACGGGCCTGATACTGTGTCTTTTGTTAATCGTTAAATAAAAATTCCTTCTATTTACAATCTTCATCAGTATCATCCTTGAACTCTCATGACTCAACAGCCAACATAAAAATAGTATTTATTAGGGAGCGACCGATATGCCTTTTTACCGATAGTCCGATACCGATATTTTCCCCCAGCATTTTTGCCGATACCGATATTTTCCCCCAGCATTTTTGCCGATACCGATATTTTGCTATTAATGAAAGGGTATCTTGCAGATGAAGAAGATTAGAAGTACAAAAGATTTGAAAAGACAGACCGGATGACCGAAGTCAAAAACACAAACCATGCCTGCATAATCTCAGAAATCTGCATGTTTATTGTTTAAAATTAAACTAATAACAAACGATTTGTTGTTTTTACTTTTTTACTTGTACACAAACAGAAAAGTAAGATAAAGTTCTAAATAATTAATGTCAAACTAAAAAAGTAAAAATGTATTAATTGTTAATTGTAACTTCACTAACTTGTGAAAAGTTGTGATGAAATTAAAATAATTTTCTTCGTCAATCTTTGTAATTTTTACTGAATTTACTTGTAGCAGATTTTTTAAAAAGTTTGAAAAATTAAAAACACTTAATCATATCAGTAAATCACTTCACTCAGGTGAACAGTTAATTGGAAGTCTGTAAACCAAAACCAGTTTAGAGTTATTAGATTTGTGAAGGAAAAAAAAACAATGTACCGGCAGCCACAAAACGGCCGGTCCGATAGTTAACCCATAGCGCCAATATCGGTTCGATACCGATCCGATTATCGGTCGCTCCCTAGTATTTATCGTTTCCTAGATAACATATTTCCAGCTTCCATCAGGACCGGCCTGATGCCTATAGTTTCTATAACTCGCGCATGGGGTCCATTAGAAAAGGTTCCCCCCTCCCCCACTTTAATATATTCATCTATCGCGTTGACAGGTAAATGAGCGACAAATTGTTACCCGGTGTGCAGCTAAACGTGTTTCTGATAGATTACAGTATAGCTATGCAACCATTCCATTTAATTAACCAGTTCAAAAGTTCAGGCCAGTGACACGTATGTATTTTCTTAAAGTTCAGGGTAAAACATATTATTCTTTAGTGGCAAGTGATGGGGGGGGGGGGGTAACGTACAGCCAAGAGAGACTTCAACAAACTTTCTTTGTTACCATCAGATGGATAACTGAACTGACAAAGGGAGGTAGATGGACCAATCAAAAGAGTTCTGCGGTGTTTTAATGAAATATGTAGTTGGGAGTCTGGTGACAGTTATAGTTAGACAGAAAGAGACAGAAGTAAGTAAGAGAGTAGTGGGCAGAGAGGACAGCTGAGAGGTGGAGTCGGGGGTTTGAGAAGAGGACAGTAGAGTATGAGGTCGGGAACAGTGTGTACGAAAGATATAAACAGGAGTTAGATTTTCTGTGACTTGAAGCTAAGATAAAGTGTATAATTATGCAGTAGTGTTCTAGTGTGCATTACTTTATTAGTCCACACATGTGTCGGGACAGTGTAGAACCAGTTAGGTTGGATTTATTGTGTTAATGTGTTTATTGTGTGAAGTCAAGAATAAAGTGTATGAATCGTAATTGACTCGGCTGTATTAATTGATTGATTGAAATGTTGAAAGCAAATGACACGCAGGAAACGCTTCCTGAGAACGACAAAAACCAAACATGAAATAATAATAATAATGACCCTGCATGACATATTGATGGTACGCCTGAAATAAATAAACCCACGTGCGACACGAGCATTTAATCAGGTTCTCAGTAAATAATGGTTGTTTTATTTTGTATTGGATTTTATATGACATGGGGAGGGGTGAAGGGGTATTTCTTATTTTTATTCTGATCCATCCTTTCCAGCTTAACAAGTATACTGCACCCCCTACCGCCACACCAGGCCAGATAGCCGAGATTTTACTGCATTCTCATAAGATGTTGGGAATTTCCCGTTTTATAATCTCTTTCTCCCACGCGTCTAGCTAAATACTTTGAAATTGTGAAGTATTTAAGAGTTGGCACCCAATTCCTCGACTGCCGTATACTCTGATTTTATCGATTAGTTTCTACTTGAAATTCAACTAGAATGATGTTCTAGTACATTAAAATCGGGTATCATGTGATACTCATGTTGTGTTTGGTTTGTGTTGTTGGTGATTTTTTTCGTTAACAACTTCTCTCGCTATCACGTTCTTCCATATTTTTTTTTCTGAAGTTGATTCCGATACATTGAGTTAAAGGACTTTATACTAAGTTCCATAAATGTTAGTTTGCTTGCCAAGAATCGATTGAGCAGTCAGAAATTGAACGAACATTTAAATTATCGGACGCCGATTCCGTTGCCAACAAAAGAGAAAGTTCCGTTATTCCGAATTCCGATGAGATGTCGACAATGATCATTGCTGTAGAACAATGTTTCTCAAACTTTTACGCTTCGCAATTGTTTCGGTGTCTCGACCCCCCCCCCCCTTAAAAAAATATATATGCGATAATAGGGAAAAAAATCGTCATCGATTGAGAATCACTGCTGTAGAAAAACAAACAGTTCACGCAAGCCAAGTCATCTGAGTGTGTTAGTGTCTCCAGTAATGAGGTACGCTTGCCTGACACGTTAAACATTTTGGAATAAAAATTAACCTCCTGCCAGAATCGATCGCCTCTGCTAGCGTGTGATGTAGTAATGCAGGATGTTTGAACCCCAGTCTCACGCGACGATGTCGTATTATCGAAACACCGTACGTTGACAGCGTTAGTGAGGGTGATCATGGAAGACCGTATTGAACATTGCACAATTTGGCTTTTTTAAAATTGTAGACCTGTTTGTTGACTGTAGGACAGTCTAGCAAGAGACTGGTGGGACGGGTGGTCCGACTGGCGTAAAGCGTTCGACCATCAATCAACCTGAGAATCCCTGGTCTGCCCATCTTTTGGACAGAAACCTGACTTTAGCTGGGGAAGCGTGAAGGCGGCTGGGCGTAGTGGTAAACACGCATTGGGCCCGTCTCTACGGAAATAGATGAACTCTTGACTTATTCAGCAACGACGGCCCTTAAGCTCTAAGGAAACTTTACTTCTTTTTTTTCTTATAACGGAAGACCGGATTGGCGCGAAATGTTTGCTGTTGTTTTTTTTGTTTCGCGTACGACTGATGCCAAATCGGAGATGGTGAGATGGAAAATATGAACCCTCTAAATGGGGGGGGGGGGAATGCGTGTAGGCGCCTGGTTAGCCAACCCTTGTTTATAAGTGAAAATATATATATATTTATATAATTGTATTGCATGTTTGATTTTTCTTCTTTCCAGGAACACTTTGATTGGTTTCACTGCTTGAGAACCACTGCCGTGCTGGATAGGGCGATGACGATCTAGCCACTTCGGCTCTAGCCTCATTCACAAGGACGTTTATTCCATTAGTATGAACTCACCCCGGCCCGAATTTTTTTTTTTAAACTACCTTCACCTGTATTATTATTATTATTTAAACCCTCCTGTGTTATTCTGTACAGACCAACCCGGCGTTGCCCTGAAGCCCCAATCCATCGATCGGACACTTGAGTTGTTGTGCTGCTGCTGTTGTTGTTTTTTATCCTCCTCCCCCCCCCACCCCCAACTCCCCCTTTTCCTTTTAATTATCCATCGGATCCCGTCCGGTCCCCCCTACATGCCAAGTTTATTTATACAGCGGCAGGCCCCACTGGTAATTCCCGATGTAAACAATTGATCGTTATTTACGCGGCAGAGACGCACACACAGGCTGCGAGCGCCATTTTTTTTATTTTTTGTTTGTTGAGTATCTTCCACCCTGCCTCATCCCTCCCCTTTCTCCCCCCCGCCCCTTTTTTACACGCATCCACCCCGCTTCTACGCTGTAGCAATAAGAGGAACTGGAAACCCCTCCCCCCCGCCCCTTATCTTCCCCGGCTTCGATCCCGATACTGCCATGAAATCAATTCTACTTTGGCAGTGACGTGGGCATGCCCGAGGGTCTGAAGAGAGGGGTGTTGGGGAGGGGGGTTGCAAGGGGGGGGGGGGAGATCCTGAACTGCAGCTCACATTGTATGTTGTCAATGGGCTTTTAAAAAAAAGAACGGGGGGAGAGAGGAGGTAGGGAGATATAAATAAATTATAATGGAATGTCAGATTCTATTGTGGTGTTGATATCTGCTTATTGATTAGTTCCCTCCTCCCCCCAACCATTCGCACCCCCCCCCTTGCGTGACGCATATTCATTTGAGTTCATTTATCCCCCCCCCCTTTTTTTTTGTTATGAAAGCTTAATGAATAATGTGGAGTCATCAGCGAGTCTACTACTGTCAATCTATGTGGGTTGGCGCTTAAAAAAAAAAATTTAATGCAGTAGCTTCATGAAATTTTGATGAAAGAGTTATTGTAACTATCTTTATCGTTAAAATGTTGTTAGCCTTGTTTTGATACGTGTACTAACTACGTGTTAAAACTTGACATATTTTTAAAACGGCTCGATTTTTTTTTTCTGTCCGAAGCCAGGCGCCGCGCATGTAAGATGGGCGGTATAGAATGTACTTAGGGGCGCGTGCACATCTCGGCCCGCGGCACGCATGCGGCTCATATGCAAATAAAATATTGTTGGGTTATTTTTATGATTTTTTTTCTTCTTTCGATTAAATAGAAATGCAATTTTCATTCAAAATATTCCTTTCTGAAATAGTGTTTCCAAAGTTAGCTCAGCTGCCCACCCATAGTAAGGACATATATGATTGGAAAGTTTTAGCCAACCATCTGCCAAATTTCGCCAACCATCTGCCAAATGTCCTACACTGACCGCTATAAATTGGTATCGGGCGATGCTGCAACTAACGGTATTTCGCAATGTTGCAACAGACTTCACCACCCAATTCACTAAAAAAATTATTATTAAATTGAAAGTATCACATCTGATATTAAACAGACAACAGCTTTTTTTTTTTATTTATTTATTTTAAAAAAAATGGATGTAGCTCGCTTATAACTTTCGAATCCCCCCCCACACACATTCTCTCTCTCTCTCTCTCTATCTCTCTCTATCTCTCTCTATCTCTCTCTATCTCTCTCTATCTCTCTCTATCTCTCTCTATCTCTCTCTATCTCTCTCTATCTCTCTATCTCTCTATCTCTCTATCTCTCTCTATCTCTCTCTATCTCTCTCTATCTCTCTCTATCTCTCTCTATCTCTCTCTATCTCTCTCTATCTCTCTCTATCTCTCTCTATCTCTCTCTATCTCTCTCTATCTCTCTATCTCTCTATCTCTCTCTATCTCTCTCTATCTCTCTCTATCTCTCTCTATCTCTCTCTATCTCTCTCTATCTCTCTCTATCTCTCTATCTCTCTCTATCTCTCTATCTCTCTCTATCTCTCTCTATCTCTCTATCTCTCTCTATCTCTCTCTATCTCTCTCTCTATCTCTCTCTATCTCTCTCTATCTCTCTCTATCTCTCTCTATCTCTCTATCTCTCTCTATCTCTCTCTATCTCTCTCTATCTCTCTATCTCTCTCTATCTCTCTATCTCTCTCTATCTCTCTCTATCTCTCTATCTCTCTCTATCTCTCTCTATCTCTCTCTATCTCTCTATCTCTCTCTATCTCTCTCTATCTCTCTATCTCTCTCTATCTCTCTCTATCTCTCTCTATCTCTCTCTATCTCTCTCTATCTCTCTCTATCTCTCTATCTCTCTCTATCTCTCTCTATCTCTCTCTATCTCTCTCTATCTCTCTCTATCTCTCTATCTCTCTCTATCTCTCTCTATCTCTCTATCTCTCTCTATCTCTCTCTATCTCTCTCTATCTCTCTCTATCTCTCTATCTCTCTCTATCTCTCTCACACACATCTTCCATCGAGTACCACCACCTCCCCCCCCCCACCACTTCCCGTCTGCTCTCACCCTCTCTCTATCTTTTATTTCCGGGTTTGTCGTTGGGTTTTTTAATCACACCGTCCTCTCTCCACAACAACAACAACAACAACAAAATGTCAAATTATCATTCATCCTGTTCAATGTGTGTGTGTGTATGTTAACTCATTAATTACAACAAACCAACGCGCATGTCTGAGAGAAACACGACATGTATGGGGGTGTATAATAGGTGGCGCTTTGACCGGTAGCTAGCCGGATCTTCACGCTGCAGCACGACCTGCATGTCAATGGGCTACGCGGGTTCGACCCCCGGCGAGTTCCAGTCACATTTGTTTGTCTCCCTTGACGCCGCCGTTTGCCAATGCTCTATCGGCTAAGGGTGGATATGGAAGAAGGGCACTGCAAAAAAAAAAAAAGTCCCTTTTTAAGTGGTTTACAGCAGTGGTCCCCAACCTTTTTTTTTCCTCGCCACGGACCCCGGTCAGCGTTTGATAATTTCAACGCGGCCCGCTAAAAAAGCGGGTCTGGGGGGGGGGGGCGTTGATTATTTCTCGTCCATAGAATTTCGCACAATCAGAGATACATAGATAAAAAGGAAATTATTGAATGTTTCAGTAAGATTCGTTCCACGGCCCGGGGGTCGGGGACCACTGGTTTATAGGATCAAAGTGATTAACATCGCATCCTTTCAGGGACTTAGTAAAGAAGTGTATACTTACAAGTGTGCAGCGACCGAGCATGAGTAAATAAAAACAGTTCACATTTAAATTGGAAAAAATGAGTATTGATACAGCATGTAGATTGAAACATTTGCTGTTTGATAAAATTCGGATCTCTGTTTGTAATAGACGCAATGTGAACTCTGTGGCCATTTAACCCACCCCCATTTCAACCTCCCACCCCTACCCCCCTTCGGCGATAAACTGACCGCTCCAACATCTTGTGATCTGAAACATAAATCTCTCCTTTCCCCCCCCCCTCCCCCTTCATGTTGTTGAGTATGTCTCGTGTAATCACGTGTGACAGGAAGATGAATGCACGAGCTAATGCTGCTAGGTCAGAGATACTGGGGTTGGGGTGTGTGTGTGGGGGGGGGGAGGGGGGTTTCGAATCAATCATTGATCTTCGACGAACCCTGCCGGGGGGGGGGGGGTGAATAAGGTCTTTGGGAGGTGGGTGGGTGAATCTGGCCATCATGAAAGCGGCATGTGCTCACACAATCACATGTGGGTTTTTTTTTTCTCTATAACAACAAAAAAACCCAGGTATTGCTTTTTTTTGGCCTTTCCAGACGTATCCTATGACACAAGCCACATTGCGTCGATATGAAATATGAAACGACATGAAATATGTTCATCGAGATTGACAAACAATCATGTTAAGAACTAGTGAAACACCATGCCTGGTCCACGTTTGTTGTTGTTTGTTTATTTGTCTTTTTAAATATATATCTTTGTAGCATCTGTCTGTAAACAGATGTGTGTGTTGGTTTGGGGGGGCGTTATTATAATTGCAGTGAAGATTATAACTTAGTGCACATATGAAACTAATACAACTTCACGTAGAGCAGCGGTCGGGGAACTTGTTTAATCATTACCCCAAAATATTTTTTTGTGTAGCTTGATATTACCCCACAGCAAATTAAAAATATATACTTTTTACCCCCAAAAGTTTCATTTTTACCCCATTTGGGGTAATTTACCCCGGTTCCCCGACCGCTGACGTAGAGAGATGTGTAATGAAGTTTAGAAATCAGATCTAATGTGGGCGAGTTGATCAAAACAGTTCAGAGAAAAAGAGAACAAACGAAAAATTCTAAGTTTTATAAAATCAACTTCATATGTTCTTTATTACATTCCCTTCATGTTCTTTATTACATTCCCTTCATGTTCTTAAATACATCCCTTTCATGTTATTTATTACATTTCCTTCATGTTCTTTATTTTATGTTATTCAGTTTATATACTTTAAATATTCTCTATTACAGTTAGTTCTTATAGTCGGAATATTCTTTATTACAGTTAGTTCTTATACTTGGAATATTATTCATTACAGTTAGTTCTGATACTCGGAATATTATTCATTACAGTTAGTTCTTATACTCGGAATATTCTTCATGACAGTTAGTTCTTATACTCGGAATAGTCTTCATTACAGTTAGTTCTTATACTCGGAATAGTCTTCATTACAGTTAGTTCTTATACTCGGAATAGTTTTCATTACAGTTAGTTCTTATACTCGGAATAGTCTTCATTACAGTTAGTTCTTATACTCGGAATATTCTTCATTACAGTTAGTTCATTCCTCGTTATAAAAGTCTATCGGCCATTGATCCATACCTCTTGTTTAAATCTGTAACACTCTATTGTATCAGTCCCCGGCGCACCACCTTGTAACGTGGTTACGTCTGCATTACCGTAAATGTAACAATCATGCACGCTGTTAGAGAATGAATGTCCTAAGAGAGGTCTGAACAGCGGGTAAGTCGAAAGATACGAGGCTGTGACATTTCGGTAATGCCTCATTGTGTGAGAGAAATGTCCGAGAGTGTGTGTATGGGTGGGGGTGGGGTTGGTGTGATTGGGCGTTGTCCTTTTGACTCCCATACCTCAACATAAAACAGGAGAGGCGCACAGTGTCATTGATATTCGAACTCACGACGTCCGGCCAGCGTCACACTGACCCAGACAGTCTCACTTCCTGTGTGCCGCACAAATGAAGAAGGATCCGGTCACACGGCGGAGCCCTTACTACCACGAATACCATGGCAGGATGACATGTTTATGTAATATATACACCTGACCCCCCCCCACACACACACACATTTGAGAATTTGGCTGGCGTTCCCATCTACACAAGAGGATGCAGCAACAATGGAGACGCCATTCAGTGAATTGTTAAATTGAATTTCCCTATGATTCGAACAAGCTCCACCACGCGGGTCAGGTACGAAACACACAAGCGTCATCTTAAATTTTAACACTCTGAGCACAACCGCGTTATTGATCTTCAGCCCGACTCTTTCCCCTTCCCCCAACCCCCACCTTTTATTCCCCACCCTTCTTCTTCTTCCCCTTGGGACCTGGCTGTGTCGAATCTTAAATAGATTCCGATCTACTTAAATCCAAGAATCCTTCATTTGATTCGAATCGCTTCAGCGTCGAGTCATGTGTTTCGAAACATTTGGGTCGAGTTTAAAATCGTATGGGTAAGAAGTAACGATAAAAAAAAAGTTTGAAACGATTTTTCAGTCACCTGCTTAAGTCTCCTGTGGTGCCTCCATGACCATCGCGCTATCGGTCATGGTGGGGGTGAAAAGAGGACACTACGAAAACTTCCCATAAATGATTTGTAGGATCTAAGAGATAAACATGTAATCGTTTCACGGGCTTAACACACACACACACACAAAAGACTATGTGGGGCTGCACCACATTTAAGTCAAAATTTTTGCTGTCTGCGTTGTTGCATGCGCCTTTTGATCTGGCCTTATTTCATGAATAGGCCCTGCTATGCTGCAACATCAGCACTTCCCACAGTCAATGTGAAACTGCTACTGGGTTGTTGGGTGAGTGAGCTGACTAGACAGTGAGTGAACTGAATGTGTGAGTGCTTCTTAACTAAAGTGAGGGTGGGGAGTCAGCGCATTGCCAATGGAATAGTGTGAGCTGCTAAATAACGGACTGAAGGTTACACACTGAACGACTCATCCTGAGACCAGTGGCGTAGCGAGCTTAACTTGCGCCCGGGCCACAATACCTTTTTAGCGCCCCCCCATGCGAAAACCATGTAATATTATATGAAAAATATACCATTTGGCGCCCCTTTGTGAGTAGCGCCCGGGGCATGATGTCCCCCATGCTGCCTCTCGCTACGCCACTACCTGTAACGTAATTACTGCAAGTATTGAGTGACCATATACCCGCTGGTTCAAAGTAAACATCACGACACACACACACACACATACACACACACGCACCCCCCCTCTCGCCATCCAACCACCGCTACCCGTGTTCACACCAAAGACGTTCGGTTCCACCCCCCTACATTTGATTCTCAGTTGTGACTGTGCTTTGGTCGCTGACTATGGCTGTCTGTGTTGGGGTTAACTAGTTGGTCAATGTTTTAAATTAGATTGACTTGTTCTCACCCCCCCCCTCTCTCCCTGTCTCACCGCCCCCCCCCACATGACACTGTCTCTCCCTGTCTCACTCTCTTGGTTCACCACCCCCGCCTCCTCACCAAGACGTGACGTCAATTCTCTATCGCCACTGGGACCGTTTTTTTTTTGTTTGTTTGTTGTTGTTGTTGTTGTTTTCCATCCCGTTGGTTTTATATTAAAAGATTTCTCAACGACTGTAGCTCACCAGATAAATGCTGACTCGTTAACGTCGTTGTGGGACACGTGGGGTGGGGCCCTCGATGTGGAGGTTACGTAAAAGGGTGTTTTATTTGAGGTGCCCCATTTCAAATCTTTTCATCGGAAAGACCCCCCCCCTCCCCCCAAATCGTTAGTATGGGCACTGTGTAAATCTGATGCACTTTCGTGTGCAAAGATGTATACATGGAGAACGGGTGTGCTTCTGTGTGCCAATATGGATAAATGAAGAACTGGTATACTTATGTGTGCTAATATGGATAAATGAAGAATTGGTGTACTTATGTGTGCTAATATGGATAAATGAAGAACTGGTGTACTTATGTGTGCTAATATGGATAAATGAAGAACTGGTGTACTTATGTGTGCTAATATGGATAAATGAAGAATTGGTGTACTTATGTGTGCTAATATGGATAAATGAAGAATTGGTGTACTTATGTGTGCTAATATGGATAAATGAAGAACTGGTGTACTTATGTGTGCTAATATGGATAAATGAAGAATTGGTGTACTTATGTGTGCTAATATGGATAAATGAAGAACTGGTGTACTTATGTGTGCTAATATGGATAAATGAAGAATTGGTGTACTTATGTGTGCTAATATGGATAAATGAAGAATTGGTGTACTTATGTGTGCTAATATGGATAAATGAAGAATTGGTGTA
>JAGDYQ010000054.1:3177199-3269936 GCA_021962125.1 Bulinus truncatus | reverse complement strand
TAGTTGTTCTTAAAAGGACTTCCTTCTAATTAAAAAAAAATGAATTCTTAACGAACTTCATTAATTTTAAATTTCATATGGATGATAGATTGTTGATAAAAATGTCAATCTTACTTTAGGAAAACATTGTACAATAAGTTATGTGGTGTCCCTAATTCTAATGTAATGTGTAGACTATATTGAAGAGTCGGATGAAAAAAGTCTCTCTTCAATTGTATGATTTTTTTAAAAAATGCATGCATACATGCGTCCCTATATACATACCTCTTCACAATTATAAAAATGGAGGTTAATAATGGAAATATTACATTTTAAAAGCAGCACAGATTTCTCTAGATATGACATTTTTCCCCCTGTGGTTTGATTCAATACACATTTTAATACATTGTATTTCTTACTATAAATTTAAAATTATGTAATTTTAAAAATAAAATATGTATACAAAATTAATAATAAGAATTTTGTTATTCTGCTTTCTATAAAATGTAATCAATATACATGTATAAACTTCTTAGAACTTTAATCATGACCTTATGTTTTTGTAATAATTTATTCAAAAAATATGACAAGCTAATGGACATTTGTTTTCTGTAATTGACACACAGGAAATTCAAATGGTGTTGGAGACGGTAGTAGAACACAATGAATCCAGAGAGTCTTTACAGCGAAAGAAAAGAGCTTTTGAGGCCTGGAGACAAGTTGTTGAGGTTCTCTTAACATCCGTCCCTCATGATCTACTGAGTGGGGAAAGACGACAAGTTGTATTGCTTGATTTATTGCAGGAGCTTCTACTTAAGGTACCCATTATCACCAGTTGAACAAATTTAATTTAATTTACTAGAAATTATAATGTTTTTTTTTTAAAAAGTATCTAACATTTGTTAATTTGTTTTTATATATGTAACATTATAAAGCTCACAATCACTTTAAGAGCTAAGAGCAAAAATTACAGGTCTAAAAAACAAAGCTTTGTCCATTATTTGAATGACAAATTGAAACAATTGAATTGATTGTTACCCTTTGAGCTTTGTCGCCTTGGGAAAGGTGTCTGCATCAACCCCCCCCCCCTGCATGTTTTCAGCTCCGTTATTAGTTCTTTTATTTCTACATACTCCATATTCAGCCGCTACATAAATTTTAAATTATTCTAATATAATTTTCTTACGCTGTGAGCTTTAATATCAAATGTGTGTATGTTTCTCCAGGTATCTGGGGATGATGTCAGTTTGGAAGCTGCTTCTCTTGTTTCTGATGTCATCCTGACGCTTATGGCCAACCTGAGGCATTGTTTCCTGCCAACATCAGGCATTCCTTCATCAGGGGACAGCTCTCATCCATTTTGGGTTGACGGAAATGATGGTTCGCGTAACATTGTCTCCACATCGTTGCAGATCATCCTGAGGGGAATCATTGACTACATACTCAAGTCAAGTAAGTATAAAAAAATTAAGACTAGAATTAAACATGTTGTTTTCATCTATCTCCTGTTACTAAACTACATACTCAAGTCAAGTAAGTATAAAAAAATTAAGACTAGAATTAAACATGTTGTTTTCATCTATCTCCTGTTACTAAACTACATACTCAAGTCAAGTAAGTATAAAAAAATTAAGACTAGAATTAAACATGTTGTTTTCATCTATCTCCTGTTACTAAAGTGTTTTTTACCTGTGGTAAATGAATGTATGTTAAGCCAATAATTAATTCTCCCTTTTTTTTTTCCCCTTTAAAAGTTCAGAACATGGTAGGAAAGTGCATTTCAGTTGAATGCTTTGGTTGTCCAGATAGAGTCTTAATTGCTTTTAGTTAATTTTTAAATTTTTTTTTATTTGATATAATCTTGATAGAGATACTCTTCAAATGTTCTTTAAGGGCATGTTTGTTTTACATATTGCTTTGTATAATTTTGTTCTTTCCAGGTGGAGGAATCCAAAAAGTGAGGGTTAATTTGTATGGAGCCCTGCTCTACTGTTTGCAGATTGCTAAAAAACCTCGTGATATACAAGATCAGTTAGCAGGTAATATGATGTATTTATTTTTTAACTGATGATTGTGAAAGATTCTTATCAAGAGGTTACTTCAAAAAAAATGATTCAAATCATTGTGTTAACTCTATAGCTGGATCACTGGGGATGGAAAAAATCTTATCCAAAGACTATTCTGATTATGTAAAACTCGCCACAGAAAACATGGTGACAATCACTTCCTATGGAAACAGTTTCATGGAAACTCTCAGCCGTGACGCCTGTGATGGTCATCACGTTGGGCGGGTAAAAACTTTTAATTTCTTTTGAATTGTTGTTTTATGTGCTGTTTCTGCTGTTGAAATTATTTATTTTTTGTTTAAATAGTCTTATCACTAAAGGCAGTAGGAAAACCAATTTTAGTCAATTATTAGTTAAAATTGGACTGGTGATTATTTTTTCAAGATGGTTGAAAATGGTTAAAACTTCTTACAACTCGCTCAATTGTCAGATGCACAAATGCATTTTTCTCAATTTCAGTGCCAAATCTAATTTTATGTGAATTAACTTTGGGTTTTTTTTTCTACTTGCATTGTTATTCCTGTAGACAAAGAATTCATGTCAGGCTTTTAACTTACGTCGTCAGCATAGAAAAATCTAAGAAATAATTTTTTTTTTGTGTTTCTATTTGTTTACAGATGTTGGCTCTGTCTGTCCTGGATACAGTTATATCCATGGACAATCAACATACCTGGCTTAATTTTATCTGTGGTCATGGCTACCTCCAGCACTTAGTGGACTCTGTGGCATCAGAAGATGATGGTCAGTTGCAGGCCATTCTATCGCCACAGCCAGCCAATCTTAGAGCCCTGTACATATTTCAGTCTAAAATGGTAATTTTTTTTTTTTTTTTTTTTTTTTTTTTTTTGTTTCTTTCATTATCTGTCCAGCTAACTTCAGTTTAAACAATTTTTGGTTCAGAGTTTTTCATACTGAGGGAGATAGTTATCAGACATCAGTATACACTTTTAGTTATTGGGTGTTTTGTTTAGAATCAAACACAACTATTTTATAATGGTATTATCTTTACTGACTAAACACAGAAGCTTTTTGTATGCTTCACTTAATTTAGTTAAGTTTACGATTGCATATCAGTTGAAATCAATTTGTACATGTTTGAATATCTCTTTAATTACGTGATAGCTGATATTAGGACAACTTATAATTTAATTTTAGTGCTAGAAAAATACTTTTTTTTTCTCTTTATCAAATTGACTTTTGCTATGTTTTTCTTGATTTCTGTTAAACCAGAAAGCCATTTATTTGTTTTTTTTACAAATTTCAGTCTTTACTCACAAGAGTAGCTGAAACTCAAGAAGGTGCTCGTATTCTCTTACATGGAGGTGCTTTGGAAAAACTTGCATCTTGTTCTTTTTTAAGCCTGAGACCAGAAATGGATGAGTAAGTAAATTAGTTAGATAGAAATAGTATTTAGTCTGCATCTGCTCACCTGTGTTGATTACATCTTCTCATGATGAAATGTAATAAAAGTAAATTGTGTCCTCTTTATAAGGGGCAAAATATTGTGAAAGCTGATATTTTGTTTGGACTAATAAGAGGGATAGTAATATTACAGCATTGTTGCCAGTTGTTGTGTTTAACAATTGTAAAGCACATGGCTGAATGATGTTACAGTCTTTTGTGTATTATATAAATAAATAAATATAAAGCCATGTTGTCATATTTTGAAAAAGATTGTTAACTTTTATGTATATAAATTTAGTGACAATAGTTACATGTTTTTCTTTTTTTTTTTACCATATGCATTTAAGTGGCTTAGTCTCCTGTTAAAATCAGTTTGCGTTTATTTATCTTAACCTGGAGGCAGTTTGTTATGGTGAAGAGTAAATTTACCATTTTAAATAGTCTCAGTTGAAAGAGTAGGAGACTAATAATCTGACTGTACTTGGCACACATCTAGTAAAAACACCTCATTATAAAATTAATTTATTTCATGTTTTTAAAATAACCACCTCCTTTAACGATCTCCTCTAAGCTCACTCCTCTAATTGTGTATATTTGAAACTCACAAGTATCTCAGCTCCATCAGCAAGCATTTATGCTATTGTTCAAATCAGCGAGCGAATATTTTAGTGAGTTTTCACGTATGGCCTGGATAGTTATGAAAAATTGTGGAGTTGGTGTGTGTGTGTAGGGGGAGTTTATTTCAACTTAGTGCTTCTCAAATAGCGTTTTTTGGAACAGTTGTTTTTCTAAGAAACGAAGCATTTTAAGCCAGAATATCCACAACGTGGGTTAGGCTAACATGACTCTAAACGCTTCATTTAGTTAAGTTCCCTTAGCCCTTGGAGGCCATCGGGGAAGATTAAATGTCTCTGTAGCCACGGAATTATGTTGGGAATGTGGCTTGCACAATGACCAAATGATAATATTTATCATAGCATTGTAAGCCATACTAGTGTAACCTTAGAAGAGGTTCAGACTAGTCTGGCCTTAAACGGTTCATAAATACTTGAAAAAGTAAAATCTCTTTATAAGGGGCAAGATATTGTAAAAGTGGATATTTTGTTTGGACTAATAAGAGGAACATAAAAATTACACAGCATTGTGTCAGTTGACACAATTTTTTTCTTTATTTTTTTTTAAAACTTTGCAATCTAGACTTTACTTGCTGCTGTTCTTTCTATGTTGTAGTCAGCTGTAGAATAGCAATCTAGACTTACTCCTGCTGCTCTTTCTATGTTGTAGTCAGCTGTAGAATAGCAATCTAGACTTTACTTGCTGCTGCTCTTTCTATGTTGTAGTCAGCTGTAGAATAGCAATCTAGACTTGCTGCTGCTGCGCTCTCTATGTTGTAGTCAGCTGTAGGATTATAAAATCTCTTAATTTTTTTTCTTAGTAATTTTTTGTATCTATTCAGTCTCATCTGAACCAATAAAAACTTTGAATTTTTAACATTCGTAATACAAAAGCGATCTATTGTTCCACTTTTAAAAATAGTAGCAATAGGCTGGTTTATTTTCATGAACATCGGTTAGAGCAGCTTTAAGTCTATCCATTTTATATTCATAGTAACCACAGCTGTTAGTGTTTTTTGAAGAAGAAAAAAGATAATTTTTGCTTTTTTCACTTTATTACTTCCGACCTTCGGCCTCACCCCCTTAATTGTAGTCAAAAGACATAATCTCTTTCTTAGCTTAAGAGTGAAATGCCAGCATTATTCATTGCTATTTAATTAATGTAATCTATCAAGACTTTGAACATGAAGATTTCATTATGAATATGAACCTCTTTATAAGGGGCAAATTATTGTAAAAGTCGATATTTTGTTTGGACTAATAAGAGGTACATAAAAATTACAGCATTGTGTCAGTTGACATGTTTGACTTATGTCAAGCACATGACTGAGATATGTTACATTTAAAAAAAATATTGTGTGTTTTAATTTCGTGAAAATGAGGTGAAAAAACAAACTGAGCATTGTAGTGAAGAAGGTTGTAAAAAATTAACTTATTTATAGATGGTCCTGAAAAAAACAGTTCTTTTTATACCGGAAATGAAAATAACATCTTAGCATGCTAAGCTAATATAAACCTTATCAAACCAAACATTAAATTTAGAAAAAAAAATTTTGTCATTCTAGAATCTTAATGAAAAATTTCCTCAAGGAAAATGAAATAATTTGAGATAAAAAACATTTTATCAACAAAGTTAAATTTGAATAGATAAATAAATTTTCACATTTCTTTCTCACAATAAAATGTTTATATTGTCGATAAATATCTTGTTAATTCTTCGGCCGGGGGGGGGGGGTCAAGTGAGGTAATCATTGTATGGTGCTGTGGTTGTTGGACTCAAATAAGAATTTTTTTTTTTTTTTCCTTACTGAACTTGCCATTAAATGTTTTATAGTTTAACTTATTGCTGGCAACTGAGTAATCTCTGTGACTGGGGGGGAAGGATGAGGGCTTTATACATTATGTATATTATATTTATTGTTTTCTTTCTTTGCATCAAACAGTTGATATAATTCCGTTTTTTCAAATTAATTTTTTTGTCTATTTCTGTTAGTTGGTTTTTGTCCCCGTTTTGTCTGTCTGTCTGTCTGTCCGTCATCACCCTAGATCTCAACAACCATAAGTCCTAAACCCATGATGTATTTATCATTTTGTAGGTCTTGGCCTGCCATGTGTGCAGCAAAAGTTCATTTCGCGATCTGACCTATGAGGGCCGTAAAAGGGGGCTTATAAAGTACCGTTTTTTACTATATAAGCTATATTAACAATGGAGCGCCCTAGATCTCAGCAACCATAAGTCCTAGACCCATGATGTATATATTATTTTGTAGGTCTTGGCCTGCCATGTGTACATCTAAAGTGCATTTCGCAATAGGACCTCTGAGGGCCGTAAAAGGGGGCTTATAAAGTACCGTTTTTTACTATATAAGCTATATTAACAATGGAGCGCCCTATATCTCAGCAACCATAAGTCCTAGACCCATGATGTATATATTATTTTGTAGGTCTTGGCCTGCCAAGTGTACATCAAAAGTCCATTTCGCAATCTGACCTCTCAGAGCCAAAATATAAGAGTTTCTTATGTACCGTTTTTGCTTATATTTTAAATATAAATAATAAAAGCTAATCAAAGGGGCGTAATCATTATTTATTTTTGTAATAGTTATTCAACATGATTACTTCCATCTCTAAATTTATCAAAATTCATGCGCGTGGAGCAATATTTATGGCTGTAACCCGGGGAAAAAAATACGGATTTTGTCCGGCGAAAATGCTCTAAAATGTCCTTTGTCCGAAACGGAAAAGACTTAAATTGCTTGTTTTTTTTTTTCACACATTAAAGTTTCATTAATAACAATAGCCTCTTTATAAGGGGCAAAATATTGTAAAAGTCGATATTTTGTTTGGACTAATAAGAGGTGCATTAAAATTACAGCATTGTGTCAGTTGACATGTTTGACTTATGTCACACACATGACTGGAGACTTGTTACATTTTAAATAATATTCAACAAAACAGTTTTTTTTTCTGTTCGTGAAAATGACTGAGCATGGTAGGGGGGAATGTAAAAAAATTTACTTATTTATAGAAATTACTGAAAAAAACAGTTCTTTTTATACTGGAAATGAAAATAACATCTTTGCATGCTAAGCTATTATGAAACACATTTCATAAGTAAAATTAACCTCTTTATAAGGGGCAAGATATTGTAAAAGTCGATATTTTGTTTGGACTAATAAGAGGAACAGTAAAAATACACATTGTGTCAGTAAGTTTGACTTATGTCATGCACATGACTGAAAATGTAACATTTTTTATGGATTATTAAATGCTGGACATGTTTTTTTTAACTTTTTCGTTCTATTTATTGTGAAGACCTATCCATCAGTTTATTTATGTAAACCCTAAAGGTAAAACAAAGTTAGTATCTTTCAATGTTAGTATCTTTCAATGTTAGTATGTTTCAATGTTAGTATCTTTCAAATGACTTGTAAGCATTCAGTTTTACTTACATGCATGAGTAATGATAACGAAAAGATAAATGTGTTTACTGTTTTAATAGTCAATATAGATTCAAACTGTCACGTGGTTTATTGTTCAGTATGAAAGTCAACTGAGGTCAACAGCAGAATAATTAGAAACTGACAAGCGATAATGTGAAATTAGGTTTCAATATTTGTTTCCTAAATTTTCAAAACATTTTCTAGTTTTGTAACATCTAAATACAGTTAAAGAATTATAATTTTAATAAAATTCTTTTTTTTGAAAAGTCATAATATTGTTTTCTTTTATTAGTAGCTTTCCTGAATTTATAATAGATTTCATTAAATCCTTTACAAAAACACATTTTTCTTTATTTATTATTTTTGTATGCCCCATCAAATGATTGAAATTTATGACAAACCTCTCGTTAAGGGGGCAGGATATTGTATAGTGCCAAATATCTTGCTTGGAATGAGAGGGACACTAAGGCATCAAAGCCAGTAATTTTCTTTGCATTTTTTTTTTAATTTAAAGCTCTAAAGAGTGCCTAATAACTGGCTAGTGATGCAACATCCTGTTTATGAATTACATCTTATTACTAAATATTTGCTGTAATTTAATGTTTTAAATGACTTAGCTGTCATCATTTATCTTTTATAATAATATTTGAAATATTTTTCATTTTGGAAACAAGTGACAACAATGCAACCCCTTCCCTGCAACAAGTTTCAGATGTTTCAATTTTTGATACTCACGCTATACTTGCAAATTGATAGCTTAAGAATTGAACTTGAGATTTTATGTATGATTATTTCAATAAATAAAATGGACTGTGAATGGTTAAAAATATGATTTTTTATCCTCAGATTTCACCAGACTGATGATGAGGATGATCTACTACCAAGCCCCATGGCCAGATATCACTTGTTGTTGTTTGCTGTGCTGCGCTTCTGTCTGGCCTTGTTGACGTCATTGGGAGGCGAAAACAAGGAGGCTGCCACGCAGGTAACGACATGATTACTTTAAGTGCTGATTTCTTTTTTTATTTGAATTTGGTTTTTATATATGTTCAGTAAATGTAATCTCATCCAACCTAGTTCACTGGAATATCTTCCAGTTTCACTACACAGTTCCGATTTTATTTATGAACTTTTTGAATGTTCCTCATTTTGTTACAGATTAAATGGGAAGAAACTTTATGTCTCAATGTTCCTCATCTACCTGCGCTAAGACTTTTAAAAACATTTTAGTGTAAATTTTTTTTGTGTGGATTATTACATTCTTCTTCCCCTATTATGTGGCTTCATTGATGTTGTGTGCTTAAAGTGATGCGTCTATTTATTAAGGTGATGCTCTTAATTATCTCCCATGGAGATGTCTTCACGTCCATCCTGAGAAGCAGAAAGCCCACACTAACTGAGCCGTTTCTTCTAGAGCTGAGTCTGACCACTGCAGTGATAGCTCGAGCAAATTATCATAGTAAGCAGAAAGAGAGATTATCTCAAAACATGACTTACTGATATTTTTTTTATAAGAATCTTATTGATTACTAGCTGTGCCCGGCCACGCATTGCCGTGGCTAAGCCCTATGTAATGTAATAGTCAGTATTGAGAAAGCCCTTGTTTCTAATTCTGCTTATTAAAAAAAAAATTACAAATTTTAGAAAAATAATTATCAATAATTTAAAACTTAACAAAGGAAAATGAGTTCTGTTGGGAAAACAAAAGTTTCTAAATTTGTTATGTTTATTAATGCAGTGTTTTTGGATGTACTTCCGGAGTTATGATTAATAGCATGAATAAAAAAATACTTATGAAATAATAATTTGTAAACTAAAGTAAAAAGAAATATTTTACGATGCTGTTTGTTAATTAAAACAAAATACTGACGAACTATTAGTTTGTACACGATGGATTAATTTATTTTTAAACAAATACTGACAAAATATAAGTTAGTAAAGTGAAGTAAAGAAATAATTTTACAAAACCGATCGATTAAATATTATTTTTAAATATTATAGATGTGATGTAAAATATATATATCAACACGCCAACTAATTTTCTGCAATTTTGTGTGTAAATTTTAAGGCAATTGGTGAAGAACTTTCGGAGTTATGATGAATAGCGTGAATCCTATTTACATTTTTATTTATATAGATTGAAGCTTTTTGCATTATTTTGCCTTATAAAATTAATTTATTCTCCTACTTCATCTAAATTTTTCAGGAGATCTAGGGGCTGATTTGTTGGAACTTGACACAGCAAATATGGAGTTTAAATCTCAGCGCATGCGCCTTCAGGTAGGAAAAAAATTGCTTTGAAGATTTTCACTAGTTTCATTATTTTACCTTATTAAAAATATGCATCTTGTTATGTCATATTTTTTCCTGCATCCATTCATTACTTCATTCAGGATCAAATGGTTGCCCTATTGCCTCATTATGTGACCCCAGAGACAGTAGCCCGGCAGTTAAAGAGCAGAGTGACATCACCCAGCACAGTAAGCTATCAGTCTGACGATGACACCACAGCTCGTATTCTTCAGCTTTATCAGGAAGTGGCCTGCAACTTGACAGCTTATTGCCGCAGCCTCATTGCAGATATAGGTAGTACTTTGTTGTTGTTTTATTTTATTTCATGTATGCCTACAAATAAGCTTGTGATTTTAGTTTTTTTTGTGACGCAATATTCTCTCATTTTGTCTAGGCAACAGTAGCCTAAACCAACACTTGTTGTTTGGACCCAGTCTTGAAGAAGTCAATGTCCGGGAGGGGACAAAGTTGGATGGTAAGGTTGTTGTTGTTTTTTTTTTTTTTTGTTTATTTATTTGTAGCATTTAACAGTCAAAATTAGATGATTTTTATTATTGTTTCCTTTTTATTAATAGCAAGGCCTTTCCTTCAATCAATGCTTGTCTTACTGGCTTGTGTAGGAAAAAGCTTTAAGTTGCTACTTTTATAGATGCATGTATATAAACTTTTAATCAGTAGAATAAACCTCTTTATAAGGGGCAAGATGTGTAAGTCGATATTTTGTTTGGACTAATAAGAGGAACAATAAAAATTACAGCATTGTCTCAGCTAACATGTTTGACTGAAAAATGTCGAACAATTGACTGAAAAATGTTACATTCTATATTTGAAAATTCTCTTTTGGGACATCATTTATTAGAAAATGTAATATCATATATGTAGTCAGTCAGTTTAATGAAATTCAGTTGTAATCCTTTATTTTTTTTTTTTTTGACTGAAAAAACAAAAACACCTGATTGAGAGGCTTTCAGTGGGATGTATCATAGATGTACAAGATTATATATGTGATATATTTGTATTACATGTATAGGATTATGTAGCTGATATTTTTGTATAGAATAACATTGTATGTCTGTAGAACTCTACTTTCAGTTATTTTGTTTTAAAGAGCTCGTTTAAGCAATAGGAAAAAAAAATTTGGATGCCACAGCTAGAAATCAATTTGAAAGAGTAAATTGATATTTTAGTATGCTCATCTCCCCAAGAGGACAATTTCTGTTTGTGCCATAGCTAACAAAATCCCATTTAATCCAATATTTAAATTGTCCCCACAATATTATATTTGAAAAATAAAAGTCCACATTGAAATCACTATGTATTTGTGTGTATGATTAGTGGAATGTCTGGGCTGCATCTTTAGTTCAGAAAGGCCAAATGATAAGTTTTTTATACAGAATGTCTGGGCCTGTGCTCGATTGAAGAAAAAAACCAGTGCCAGGGATGGAAAAAAATTTCTGCATGAATGTCTGATTTCATCGCCGGCTGGGATATATTAGCTAAAGCAGAGCGTGGATGACATTTCTCAGTGCCGGGGATATCCCCAGCGGTAAATCGAGCACTGTTCTGCATCGAGCTGCATCTCTAGTTCAGAAAGGCCAAATGATTAGTATTTATACAGAATGTCTGGGCTGCATCTCTAGTTCAGAAAAGCCAAATGATTAGTATTTATACACAAATCGAGGTGGCATTCTCGTAATAGTAGGCTGACAGAACGATAAGGAAAGTTGAAGTATTGAGTATTGTTAAATTTTTTTTTTTCAGAAGTGTCTGTAACTTTGAGTGTTGGAAGACGTCTAGGACTTGGTGTTATAGTTTTGCTGCTGCAGCAGTCTGCACGTCACTTCAGCCTCATCTATGAATCTTATCTCCAGCTGACTCATAAACTGACCAAGTTGGCAGAACTAACAGCAGAGGACCTCAAGCAGGTAATTTCTTTGAAGGCTTATGAGAGGTAAAATTTAATTGATGAGTCATGCAGTTGTCCATAAAATATTTTCATAAGTATTATATAACATCTTTAAAAACATTAACTAATTTCAATAAAAATATTCATGTATTGTGCATTTTTTCCCCCTCTGTCAACAAAACCTCTTCTAAGTTTTTCTTTATGTTTTACTTAGTATTTTACAGCAATAAAATACTACTACCTAATATATTAATTCCATTTTATTCCATACAGTGGCCTCTTATATTAAGTACATTTTTAATCTTTACTATTTTTAGCTGTGCGGTGATTCATCTATAGAAAAATTATCGCTACAACAACGTCAGGATTTGGCAAGATCATGTTTAGTTCATCTTGTATCACAGAAAGTACAACATCTTCAACATTATCTTTGTATCCTTTACCAGCTATTTATTCTAGTTTGAAATGTGGAAGTTTGTGTAAATTTTAAACTTTGTGGGTCTGGGTGAAAATATTTATTTCCCAGAATGTTTCAAACTAGTGTTTTTCTTCACCATAACAAACAGACATAGTAGAAAATTGCTTGTATATTATTTGGCGCCATATGGAATTTTTCCTGGTTCATTGCATTCCTGCTGATCAGTCCTCCATGACCACGCCCAGTTTCCTTAGGCACAAGACTGGCATTAGAAAACTTACTGGTATAGCTTTGTGCTGTAAAACATTGAAATATGAGAGAATTATTTTGTGCTTAGCATTTATCATTACATTGAGAGTGTTTATTTTGTTGTTTTTGTTTTTTTACTCTGTTATAATTTCTTTTTGTAACGACAATCTGCAAGTAGGGTCTTCCCCAAGAGGACTGCTTCCAATAGTTCCATAATAAACTCCCACTTTCAATGTTAGTTTGTCAACAAAATAGCACATTTTAAAAATAAAAGACCCCCGTTAAAATCACTATTTGTGTGCATTATTATTTGCATCTGTAGTTCAGAAAGGCTGAATGATCAGTATAATTACAAAATATTGAGATAGCATAATCATAGTATTATGCTGACATTGCAATCATGCAAAAGTGAGAGAAGTGCAATATATAGGCAACTTTTAAACAAAGATGAGCTATAGAAACATGAAACTATTATAGCTTATAAATGAATTGAATTAAAATGGTAACATTGATTTACCATGGCATGTATATGTATTAAACTTTATCATCATTAATTGGGATATTAGCCACAGAGCATTTTTATTATTCCTGACAAGACTATTCCATCTCTGAGTATCTCAGTATTTAGTAAATACTATGTCTGGCCTAATGCTGCAACCCATACCACTAAGATGGGATCCTCTAAAAATAAACAGATGTAGATATTGAATTTAATGCAGTGTTATATTTTTGAACATGCAATATTGCTGAGAGTATATTCAACTATAGTATATTATTAAACTCTATCAATCAACAATGGTATATCAAGGCCAATTCGGTTTATTCCATGAAAGGATTCGGTATTTAGAATAGTTCTGTTTCTACAGCTTAACATTGGTTTAACTTTTACTGCACTAATCTCAGTTTACATCATTGCTCTGACAGCAAAATGGTAAAGTTATTACCACCCATATTTTTTTTTAAATATTCATTACATGTATTTAGTCTTTCTGAACTTTGAAAGCAGCTTTGACCATAAAGTAGAGACAATCCACTAAGCATACTTTGAAGTATATCCAATGGGAAGACATTATTTACCAGTCGTCTATTAGAAATTTTTCTGTAAATTTTGTTTTCAAACTGTAAAATTAACCTTTTTATAAGGGGCAAGATAATGTGAAAAATCAATATTTTGTTTGGACTAATAAGAGGAACAATACGATTTCAGCATTGTCATTTAACATGCACGACTATTGTCATGTATGTGAATGAAAAATGTTACATTTACATGTTTAATCACAAAAAATACTTCACCTCATTTGCAAAAGACTAATAATATGACTTATTAAAAAAAACAAAAATTTTCTCTTAAGGAGCGTCAGAATCATATCTGGACATGAGTTTGACAGGAGGCAGTCCAGTGGTATCGTCAGGGCTGAGCCAGGTGGCACTAGGTGTGACACGCAACCACATTGATCTGCTGAGAAGCATGGCTCCTTCAGTCCTAAATGAAGCCTTCTTCAAAAAAATACAAAATGTAGACCAGGTATGTCATTTGTAATTCAATTTTTCTTCCTTTTTTTTTTTTGGAGTATTGATTTCCTAGTTTCACCAAAAGAACTTAAAACTATTCACGCCAAAGCAAATCTAAAAAAAGGCAACAGTAGGTGTCAGCAGACCCGAAAGGATATTTCTAATCTCATTTCTCTGTTTGAGAAGATCATTCGTTGTTAAAAAAAAACAAAAAGAGACTACATGTACATGTTTTCTCTGGCGTTTGATAAAAAACTTTTATTTATCCTGAGCTTAAATTTCAATGAAAAAAATTGGTCTCATATCATATTCCATGAAATCTTTTTTACTTGCTTATGCAACTGTTTTTGTTACAATTTTTAAGCTTGCTAAGGCTCTGTACGGACAATTGATTACGAAGTTGGGTTTAATAAGAGGCATAAATAAGATGTTTGCCTTGCGAAAAGTTCTAATACACTGTACTATGAGATTTCATCCAATGTCTTATGATCCTCAACTTCTCCACTGTATTGTTAGAAATATACATTAGTTTTGACAATTTCTAATTTGATGTTTTTTAAGCAGCCATTTAGATTATTTACTTTGATGAAAAAATACCCCCCACAGAAATAACTCTGCAATCAGCGAAGCCATAAGTTTCCACTGCTCTGCAGTGGAAATCTCTACCCGGGTCTGGGCATTATCATAAGAAGTGGTAGAAATGTGCAAGGTCCCTAGATATGCAAAATATGAATTGGTTTGGTGATATTCTTTTAATATCATCAGCTAGCTGATTGTCTTTGAAGTATTATGGCACAAAAATTTATTTTAAAAAAATATGCCTTAACTTATAATTTTAATGTGATTAAATTCATTTAATGAACCTGTAAAAACCAAAGAAAAAAAAAAATTCTAATTACTTATTGGCAATATATTTTTTATTAAAGTGTCTGATATCTTTATCTCTCTACAAAAATGGAATTTTTTCTATCTTAGGTTTATGGCAAACACAGAACACATTACAGCTTCTCAGAAGCCATCGTTAGGAGGATTAAAAGAGTTTTAAAACTTCATGCAGGACGTTAGACCGTTTATTTTTTTAAATCAGCTAGTGTTGGAAAATAATATTTTGCTATATGTTGAAAAAGAAGAAAAAAAACAGACTAAAAATATATTTTTAAAATTGTCTTGGCTGTAAATGATAAAAAATATGTTCCTTAGTGTAAAAACAAATCACTTAAAGGGGGGACAATGAATGCACTGACATACTGTTTTAAGGCCCCTTGTTTTTTATAGTGCAATGAATATAAACACATTTTCTTGTGAGTTTTGAATTCTAGCAATAATTTGTGAGCTTGTGTGTACATTCAATGAAATTGTGTTGAATGTTAATTGTTTTTTATTTTTGTAGAATGAATGGTGTGAAGGGTATTCATGTGAATATTTTAAATTCTGCTTCAAAATAAATTTCATGTTCATGTTTGAAAATTAATGTAAATTAAACTTTTTTTTAACATTCCTACATTTGTTTTTTGCATTATTATATGTTATAATTTGTATCATTTTAAAGAAGTAATTAGATACAGGGGAGGGGAGGACTTGGCAGAACTACACAATTTTATACTCAACAAAAAAAACTCGAAAGAAAGATTGGACAAAATATTGCAGTACAGAAACTAACAGTTTAATAAGTTCTGAGTACCACAAGAAACTATGATTTAAAAAAAAAAATATGTTTAAATTGTTCAATGTCACAAGATAGTTTACATATATAAATATCACATACTTAATAACATCACTGATCCTGAAAAAAAATCTGTTAAAAAAGGAAATGTTTATAATGTGTTTTAAAATAAAAAAAATGTTATATAGGCCAGTTCACAACCATGACATATAAAGGTTAGAACAAGTCTATAGTTACAATTGCCGTCTCACTTTGCTTTTAGTTAACGAAATTGTTTCTTGGCGGGTGCAGTATTAATTTTTATCATCAGCAAATAAATCACTGAGTTGTCTAATTTCCCACCCCCCTCCCCATATAATTCTTGGGAGTTACAACAAAAGTCCAAATGAGTCATCCTCAATGGCGATGTGTTGAGTTCAAATGTCTGTCATTTGATTGGTGCGACCCTCTTTGATCAACAGGTCCCTGATGATGTCCAACTCAACAGATTTTTCATACAGATGTAAGTAATGGACGGCTGTTGATAGAACAATCACACAGGATCAGTGGCGTGTATCTAACGCCAGTGGCATTGCCAACGTTGGTGGCGTATAACTAACATCGGTGGCTTAGCTAACGTCAGCAGCGTGTAACTAACATCGGTGGCGTAACTAACGTCAGCAGCGTGTAACTAACATCGGTGGCGTGTAACTAACATCGGTGGCTTAGCTAACGTCAGCAGCGTGTAACTAACATCGGTGGCGTGTAACTAACATCGGTGGCTTAGCTAAAGTCAGCAGCGTGTAACTAACATCTGTGGCGTAACTAACATCGGTGGCTTAGCTAACGTCAGCAGCGTGTAACTAACATCGGTGGCTTAGCTAACGTCAGCAGCGTGTAACTAACATCGGTGGCGTGTAACTAACGTCAGTGGCGTGTAACTAACGTCAGCGGCGTGTAACTAACATCGGTGGCGTGTAACTAACATCGGTGGCGTGTAACTAACGTCAGTGGCGTGTAACTAACGTCGGTGGCGTGTAACTAACGTCAGCGGCGTGTAACTAACATCGGTGGCTTAGCTAACGTCAGCAGCGTGTAACTAACATCGGTGGCTTAGCTAACGTCAGCAGCGTGTAACTAACATCGGTGGCTTAGCTAAAGTCAGTGGCGTGTAACTAACATTGGTGGCGTAACTAACGTCGGTGACGTGTAACTAACGTCGGTGGCGTGTAACTAACGTCGGTGGCGTGTAACTAACGTCGGTGACGTGTAACTAACTTCGGTGACGTGTAACTAACGTCGGTGACGTGTAACTAACGTCAGTGGCGTGTAACTAACGTCGGTGGCGTGTAACTAACGTCAGTGGCGTGTAACTAACGTCGGTGGCGTGTAACTAACGTCGGTGGCGTGTAACTAACATCGGTGGCTTAGCTAACGTCAGCAGCGTGTAACTAACATCGGTGGCTTAGCTAAAGTCAGTGGCGTGTAACTAACATTGGTGGCGTAACTAACGTCAGCAGCGTGTAACTAACGTCAGTGGCGTATAACTAACGTCGGTGGCTTAGCTAACGTCAGTGGCGTGTAACTAACGTCGGTGACGTGTAACTAACGTCAGTGGCGTGTAACTAACGTCGGTGACGTGTAACTAACGTCAGTGGCGTGTAACTAACGTCAGCGGCGTGTAACTAACATCGGTGGCGTGTAACTAACATCGGTGGCGTGTAACTAACGTCAGTGGCGTGTAACTAACGTCGGTGGCGTGTAACTAACGTCAGCGGCGTGTAACTAACATCGGTGGCTTAGCTAACGTCAGCAGCGTGTAACTAACATCGGTGGCTTAGCTAACGTCAGCAGCGTGTAACTAACATCGGTGGCTTAGCTAAAGTCAGTGGCGTGTAACTAACATTGGTGGCGTAACTAACGTCGGTGACGTGTAACTAACGTCGGTGGCGTGTAACTAACGTCGGTGGCGTGTAACTAACGTCGGTGACGTGTAACTAACGTCGGTGACGTGTAACTAACGTCGGTGACGTGTAACTAACGTCAGTGGCGTGTAACTAACGTCGGTGGCGTGTAACTAACGTCAGTGGCGTAACTAACGTCGGTGGCGTGTAACTAACGTCGGTGGCGTGTAACTAACATCGGTGGCTTAGCTAACGTCAGCAGCGTGTAACTAACATCGGTGGCTTAGCTAAAGTCAGTGGCGTGTAACTAACATTGGTGGCGTAACTAACGTCAGCAGCGTGTAACTAACGTCAGTGGCGTATAACTAACGTCGGTGGCTTAGCTAACGTCAGTGGCGTGTAACTAACGTCGGTGACGTGTAACTAACGTCAGTGGCGTGTAACTAACGTCGGTGACGTGTAACTAACATTGGTGGCGTGTAACTAACGTCAGTGGCGTGTAACTAACGTCGGTGGCGTGTAACTAACGTCAGCGGCGTGTAACTAACATCGGTGGCTTAGCTAACGTCAGCAGCGTGTAACTAACATCGGTGGCTTAGCTAACGTCAGCAGCGTGTAACTAACATCGGTGGCTTAGCTAAAGTCAGTGGCGTGTAACTAACATTGGTGGCGTAACTAACGTCGGTGACGTGTAACTAACGTCGGTGGCGTGTAACTAACGTCGGTGGCGTGTAACTAACGTCGGTGACGTGTAACTAACGTCGGTGACGTGTAACTAACGTCGGTGACGTGTAACTAACGTCAGTGGCGTGTAACTAACGTCGGTGGCGTGTAACTAACGTCAGTGGCGTGTAACTAACGTCGGTGGCGTGTAACTAACGTCAGTGGCGTGTAACTAACATCGGTGGCTTAGCTAACGTCAGCAGCGTGTAACTAACATCGGTGGCTTAGCTAAAGTCAGTGGCGTGTAACTAACATTGGTGGCGTAACTAACGTCAGCAGCGTGTAACTAACGTCAGTGGCGTATAACTAACGTCGGTGGCTTAGCTAACGTCAGTGGCGTGTAACTAACGTCGGTGACGTGTAACTAACGTCAGTGGCGTGTAACTAACGTCGGTGACGTGTAACTAACGTCAGTGGCGTGTAACTAACGTCGGTGACGTGTAACTAACGTCAGTGGCGTGTAACTAACGTCGGTGACGTGTAACTAACGTCAGTGGCGTATAACTAACGTCGGTGACGTGTAACTAACGTCAGTGGCGTATAACTAACGTCGGTGGCTTAGCTAACGTCAGTGGCGTGTAACTAACGTCGGTGACGTGTAACTAACGTCAGTGGCAAGTAACTAACGTCGGTGACGTGTAACTAACGTCGGTGGCGTGTAACTAACGTCGGTGATGTGTAACTAACGTCAGTGGCGTGTAACTAACGTCGGTGACGTGTAACTAACGTCGGTGGCGTGTAACTAACGTCGGTGACGTGTAACTAACGTCGGTGGCGTGTAACTAACGTCGGTGACGTGTAACTAACATCGGTGGCGTGTAACTAACATCGGTGGCTTAGCTAAAGTCAGCAGCGTGTAACTAACATCTGTGGCGTAACTAACGTCAGCAGCGTGTAACTAACATCGGTGGCTTAGCTAACGTCAGCAGCGTGTAACTAACATCGGTGGCGTGTAACTAACATCGGTGGCTTAGCTAAAGTCAGCAGCGTGTAACTAACATCTGTGGCGTAACTAACATCGGTGGCTTAGCTAACGTCAGCAGCGTGTAACTAACATCGGTGGCTTAGCTAACGTCAGCAGCGTGTAACTAACCTCGGTGGCGTGTAACTAACGTCAGTGGCGTGTAACTAACGTCAGCGGCGTGTAACTAACATCGGTGGCGTGTAACTAACATCGGTGGCGTGTAACTAACGTCAGTGGCGTGTAACTAACGTCGGTGGCGTGTAACTAACGTCAGCGGCGTGTAACTAACATCGGTGGCTTAGCTAACGTCAGCAGCGTGTAACTAACATCGGTGGCTTAGCTAACGTCAGCAGCGTGTAACTAACATCGGTGGCTTAGCTAAAGTCAGTGGCGTGTAACTAACATTGGTGGCGTAACTAACGTCGGTGACGTGTAACTAACGTCGGTGGCGTGTAACTAACGTCGGTGGCGTGTAACTAACGTCGGTGACGTGTAACTAACTTCGGTGACGTGTAACTAACGTCGGTGACGTGTAACTAACGTCAGTGGCGTGTAACTAACGTCGGTGGCGTGTAACTAACGTCAGTGGCGTGTAACTAACGTCGGTGGCGTGTAACTAACGTCGGTGGCGTGTAACTAACATCGGTGGCTTAGCTAACGTCAGCAGCGTGTAACTAACATCGGTGGCTTAGCTAAAGTCAGTGGCGTGTAACTAACATTGGTGGCGTAACTAACGTCAGCAGCGTGTAACTAACGTCAGTGGCGTATAACTAACGTCGGTGGCTTAGCTAACGTCAGTGGCGTGTAACTAACGTCGGTGACGTGTAACTAACGTCAGTGGCGTGTAACTAACGTCGGTGACGTGTAACTAACGTCAGTGGCGTGTAACTAACGTCAGCGGCGTGTAACTAACATCGGTGGCGTGTAACTAACATCGGTGGCGTGTAACTAACGTCAGTGGCGTGTAACTAACGTCGGTGGCGTGTAACTAACGTCAGCGGCGTGTAACTAACATCGGTGGCTTAGCTAACGTCAGCAGCGTGTAACTAACATCGGTGGCTTAGCTAACGTCAGCAGCGTGTAACTAACATCGGTGGCTTAGCTAAAGTCAGTGGCGTGTAACTAACATTGGTGGCGTAACTAACGTCGGTGACGTGTAACTAACGTCGGTGGCGTGTAACTAACGTCGGTGGCGTGTAACTAACGTCGGTGACGTGTAACTAACGTCGGTGACGTGTAACTAACGTCGGTGACGTGTAACTAACGTCAGTGGCGTGTAACTAACGTCGGTGGCGTGTAACTAACGTCAGTGGCGTGTAACTAACGTCGGTGGCGTGTAACTAACGTCGGTGGCGTGTAACTAACATCGGTGGCTTAGCTAACGTCAGCAGCGTGTAACTAACATCGGTGGCTTAGCTAAAGTCAGTGGCGTGTAACTAACATTGGTGGCGTAACTAACGTCAGCAGCGTGTAACTAACGTCAGTGGCGTATAACTAACGTCGGTGGCTTAGCTAACGTCAGTGGCGTGTAACTAACGTCGGTGACGTGTAACTAACGTCAGTGGCGTGTAACTAACGTCGGTGACGTGTAACTAACATTGGTGGCGTGTAACTAACGTCAGTGGCGTGTAACTAACGTCGGTGGCGTGTAACTAACGTCAGCGGCGTGTAACTAACATCGGTGGCTTAGCTAACGTCAGCAGCGTGTAACTAACATCGGTGGCTTAGCTAACGTCAGCAGCGTGTAACTAACATCGGTGGCTTAGCTAAAGTCAGTGGCGTGTAACTAACATTGGTGGCGTAACTAACGTCGGTGACGTGTAACTAACGTCGGTGGCGTGTAACTAACGTCGGTGGCGTGTAACTAACGTCGGTGACGTGTAACTAACGTCGGTGACGTGTAACTAACGTCGGTGACGTGTAACTAACGTCAGTGGCGTGTAACTAACGTCGGTGGCGTGTAACTAACGTCAGTGGCGTGTAACTAACGTCGGTGGCGTGTAACTAACGTCAGTGGCGTGTAACTAACATCGGTGGCTTAGCTAACGTCAGCAGCGTGTAACTAACATCGGTGGCTTAGCTAAAGTCAGTGGCGTGTAACTAACATTGGTGGCGTAACTAACGTCAGCAGCGTGTAACTAACGTCAGTGGCGTATAACTAACGTCGGTGGCTTAGCTAACGTCAGTGGCGTGTAACTAACGTCGGTGACGTAACTAACGTCAGTGGCGTGTAACTAACGTCGGTGACGTGTAACTAACGTCAGTGGCGTGTAACTAACGTCGGTGACGTGTAACTAACGTCAGTGGCGTGTAACTAACGTCGGTGACGTGTAACTAACGTCAGTGGCGTATAACTAACGTCGGTGACGTGTAACTAACGTCAGTGGCGTATAACTAACGTCGGTGGCTTAGCTAACGTCAGTGGCGTGTAACTAACGTCGGTGACGTGTAACTAACGTCAGTGGCGTGTAACTAACGTCGGTGACGTGTAACTAACGTCGGTGGCGTGTAACTAACGTCGGTGATGTGTAACTAACGTCAGTGGCGTGTAACTAACGTCGGTGACGTGTAACTAACGTCGGTGGCGTGTAACTAACGTCGGTGACGTGTAACTAACGTCGGTGGCGTGTAACTAACGTCGGTGACGTGTAACTAACATCGGTGGCGTGTAACTAACATCGGTGGCTTAGCTAAAGTCAGCAGCGTGTAACTAACATCTGTGGCGTAACTAACGTCAGCAGCGTGTAACTAACATCGGTGGCTTAGCTAACGTCAGCAGCGTGTAACTAACATCGGTGGCTTAGCTAACGTCAGCAGCGTGTAACTAACATCGGTGGCGTGTAACTAACGTCAGTGGCGTGTAACTAACGTCAGTGGCGTGTAACTAACGTCAGCGGCGTGTAACTAACATCGGTGGCGTGTAACTAACATCGGTGGCGTGTAACTAACGTCAGTGGCGTGTAACTAACGTCGGTGGCGTGTAACTAACGTCAGCGGCGTGTAACTAACATCGGTGGCTTAGCTAACGTCAGCAGCGTGTAACTAACATCGGTGGCTTAGCTAAAGTCAGTGGCGTGTAACTAACATTGGTGGCGTAACTAACGTCGGTGACGTGTAACTAACGTCGGTGGCGTGTAACTAACGTCGGTGGCGTGTAACTAACGTCGGTGACGTGTAACTAACGTCGGTGGCGTGTAACTAACGTCGGTGACGTGTAACTAACGTCAGTGGCGTGTAACTAACGTCGGTGGCGTGTAACTAACGTCAGTGGCGTGTAACTAACGTCGGTGGCGTGTAACTAACGTCAGTGGCGTGTAACTAACATCGGTGGCTTAGCTAACGTCAGCAGCATGTAACTAACATCGGTGGCTTAGCTAAAGTCAGTGGCGTGTAACTAACATTGGTGGCGTAACTAACGTCAGCAGCGTGTAACTAACGTCAGTGGCGTATAACTAACGTCGGTGGCTTAGCTAACGTCAGTGGCGTGTAACTAACGTCGGTGACGTGTAACTAACGTCAGTGGCGTGTAACTAACGTCGGTGACGTGTAACTAACGTCAGTGGCGTGTAATTAACGTCGGTGACGTGTAACTAACGTCAGTGGCGTGTAACTAACGTCGGTGACGTGTAACTAACGTCAGTGGCGTATAACTAACGTCGGTGACGTGTAACTAACGTCAGTGGCGTATAACTAACGTCGGTGGCTTAGCTAACGTCAGTGGCGTGTAACTAACGTCGGTGACGTGTAACTAACGTCCGTGGCGTGTAACTAACGTCGGTGACGTGTAACTAACGTCGGTGGCGTGTAACTAACGTCGGTGACGTGTAACTAACGTCAGTGGCGTGTAACTAACGTCGGTGACGTGTAACTAACGTCGGTGGCGTGTAACTAACGTCGGTGACGTGTAACTAACGTCGGTGGCGTGTAACTAACGTCGGTGACGTGTAACTAACGTCGGTGGCGTGTAACTAACGTCGGTGGCGTGTAACTAACGTCGGTGACGTGTAACTAACGTCGGTGGCGTGTAACTAACGTCGGTGTCGTGTAACTAACGTCGGTGTCGTGTAACTAACGTCGGTGGCGTGTAACTAACGTCGGTGGCGTGTAACTAACGTCGGTGGCGTGTAACTAACGTCGGTGGCGTGTAACTAACGTCGGTGGCGTGTAACTAACGTCAGTGGCGTGTAACTAACGTCAGTGGCGTGTAACTAACGTCAGTGGCGTGTAACTAACGTCGGTGACATGTAACTAACGTCGGTGGCGTGTAACTAACGTCCGTGGCGTGTAACTAACGTCGGTGGCGTGTAACTAACGGTTGTGGCGCCAGGGCGTGCTTAAAAATATACCCCCCCCCCTTTTTTTTTCCTGCAAAAATAAAGTATGACTACGTCACAGACCCTGCTCCCTTAGTAAGTACCGCCAGAGACAGGACCGTCTTTTCCCTTTACCTAAACAATCCCCTGCCAGAGAATCAATGTGAAACTTTTGTACTGGCACAGGCCTTTACAAGTGTAAGTCGAGCGATAAGCGATTGAAAGAAAACTCACCTGAATAAGGAGGGTCATAAGGGGGTTTGACTTGGTCGAAATAACTGAGTTTGAGCAGATCACGACACGTCAGCCTGGCTTTAGGATCCACCATCAGCATCTGAACAGAAATAGACCCTTCATTTGCATCAAACGCATGAGCAAATGCAGTGTTGTATATGTACACAAACAGAGCTGCAACATTGTCAATCTAACAGGTTACTAGTGAAAAGTTTTAAATAAATGTTAAATAAACATATACATATATCCACTCGGAGCCGCAATCAACGAGCAACAACACATAGCCATACACATGAAACGCGCTTGAATCCAACACCCATAAACAGGGCATTCATTAAACGCGCTTGAATCCAACAGCAATAAACTAGCAACGCATAGCGAATTAGAATGAAAAAATCATGGCTTGAAAATTAAGATGATAAAGTTACCTTTGAAATATAGTTGGTTGACTCTTTACAAAACTTAGCGCCATATATCACGTTACCAGCATTGACTTTCTCTATTTGAACGTGTTGGTAAGGGGAGACAAACGGCCACTACAAATAGTTCAAAAAGAAGCTAAACAAAAAACAAAATTATTTTCTAGGCTTAGTAACATCTTATTTATTATCATGGCATCAAGTTCTACGTATACTAACGTGCTAGGAACCTGATTAGACAGTATGTTGTGGAGCCACCCACTTGATTAGATATGATGTTGTGGAGCCACCCACCTGATTAGATATGATGTTGTGGAGCCACCCACCTGATCAGATATGATGTTGTGGAGCCACCCACCTGATTAGATATGATGTTGTACACAGTGACACCAAGACTCCAGACATCGGCGGCCTTCCCATACGGTTCCTTATTCCAAATCTGCACAATACGGTAAACAAATGTTATGTTGTTGTTGTTGTTTTGAAGTGTCAACAAATGATATACATCGCTAAGCTAGACCGTGGCACGTCGAGGCAGCATCATAGCGTGAAAATTCTACAGCAGGGGCCAGGGCAATAGCGGAGGGGGGGGCAAGAAATAAATGTTACAAAGTAGAGCGAACAAGCAGAGGGGGGCCAGACAAAACGCAGGGGGGGGGGGCGCCTCCTCTCGCCCCCCCCCCGCACGCTACGGGCCTGCGTCGATGAAACTCGGTGCCTCAACCGAGTGCTTGCGGTGACGGATGGTCGTGAGGTAAAGGGCTCGCCCCCTCCCCATCCCAACCCTTAAAAAAAATTAAATAAGCAAACTAACAATAAACCAAGTCATTACATTTTTTTTTCTAAATTCTTATTTTCATTCAGTTAAAAGGTTCCGTAATAATGAACTTAACCCCCCCCCCTTCCCCCCCCCCCCCCCCCAAAAAAAAAATAAAAACCCGTTATTCAATACGATGTGTATGGTTCAAAGTGGATGCCAAGTGATGGTGACAGTTTACCTCAGGGGCACGCGTGACGTATGTAGCACAACGGCCCAGTGTCAGTGTTGAGCTGTCCAGTTGGACGGCCGAGCCCAGGTCGCCTAAAACCACGTGACCAGAAACTAGGACAAATATGTTCTCTGGCTTCACATCTCTTGTCAGGAATAATAATAATAAATAAAAAAAAATATTATCCATAACATTTGTGTATTCACCGAAAGACAGTGACAAATACGCTATACACATTTAAATCAGTTTCTGGAGAATACACTTGGTCAAAAGAGTAACAAAAAATAAAATATGCTGACACAAAAAAAAAAAAGCAAAAAAAAACGTATTTACCTGTGCAAAATATTTTTCGAATGTAAAAATTCCAGGGCCATAGTAACTTCCATGCAAAATAGTCTTTGGGCGTCATTTTTGTTTATGAAGAGAGGAAATTTGCACATGACGTCATCATCATAGTGTAAGGGAGAAAAGGAATAAAAAAAAAGACTGCTGAAGGTTAATATATTTAGAAAAGAAATCAATCAACAACAATAATAATAATCATAGGGGGGGGGGGGAAGGGGAAGCAAAATATTAAATTTGACAGTAATTTGAGTATTTCTTTTTCATTTTTTGTATTCTTTAATATTTAAGAAATTAAAAAACAACGACAAAATACAACAAAATGCAAACAATAGTACAGTTATTTGTACTATAAATATAAAATGTAAATTACAAAATTGTACTTCCATTGTGGCAAAGTGGTATAGCACATAAACTATGACTAACTTGAATTGTCGTTCCTATAGCTTGTTAATAAACCAAAATAAACTTCTGAATCAGTCATCTAACATTGGTTCCCTCTGAATACTCTATATTTTGATACTCTTGATGCCCTAAATTTGTATCATCTATAGTCTAAATAGTCTAAAAAAAGTTCCCTTGGCCCTATTGGACCTTCGGGGCAGACGAAGTGTAGAATAAATCTGTTTCTATAACCTCGGTTAGCACAATGACAAGCCCTATATCTGTAGCCTTTTAATGCGCTATATTAATGCCCTATATTAATGCCCTATATTAATGCCCTATATTAATGCCCTATATTAATACCCTTCTTTGCAAGAACGGAAATTTGAGAAACACACACACACACACACAAAAGCAACAACCGGTAACGATAATTTGGCGAAAATGTTATTTTAGCGACTCCTAAGTCAGCAAAAAACCTCCACCACATGAGTTATGATAACTCATAAATCAACATCAATACCTGGCATTGTCCGATCCAATTCCTTTCATAGTGTGAGTTAAATGATCCAGGGTCAGGAATGGAGCGTACTCAAGGAGAATGTAATGACTCTAGTAGTAAGATGATTACAAATAAAAGATCATAAAAATGCAACATTTTTCAAAATTACGGTCAACCTCTTCATGAATTGATATTTATTAAGATAGAGAAAAGGGGGATAATACCATAAAAAGAGAAACCAATTTCTCACTTAAAATGTTACAATTACCTCCCTTTCTTTGGCTCCTCTCTCTTTTTTTTTTTAATAAATAAAAAAAAACCACCAACCAGAAACAAACATATTTATTTATGTGGCTAGGGCCCCCAAAACTATGACTAGGGCCCCCAAAACTGTGACTAGGGCCCACAAAAACTATGGGTCGAGCTGAGAACTGTTGTACGGATACAAGGGTCCCCATTGATGATGACGACGATGATGATAATGATGACGGCGATGAAGATGATGCCCAGGGTGTGTGTGTGTGTGGGGGGGGGGTGATTGACTTACATAGTCTCGGAAATGGAGCTTTGTACATTCGAATCCGTCAATGACGTTGATGAGAAATGGACACTCCCTGCACTGGTTCAGGATGTTGAACTCGTTGCGTGCCTCGGTGATCTTGGACAGCGGGAGAGACTTGAGTATCCCGAGGTACCGGGACTTTTTGTGAACGACCAGCTCAATCTGTTCATGTTGGAAATACCAAAGGGGATTAACAACCACAGCAGAACCATGGGCATGTTGTGAGGGTGGGGGGTTTTGGGGGAATACAAAAAGTAGCGGGGACGGATTTAACTGTGTGTGAGGACCGGGGCCCCTACTTGTGAGGGTGGTGGTGGTGATGGTAGTGGTGGTGATGGTGGTAATGGTGGTGGTGATGGTAGTGGTGGTGATGGTAGTGGTGGTGATGGTGATAATGGTGGTGGTGGTGGTGATGGTGGTGGTGATGATGGTGGTAATGGTGGTGGTGGTGATGGTGGTGGTGGTGGTGGTGGTGGTGATGATGGTGGTGGTGGTGGTGGTGATGGTAGTGGTGGTGATGGTGGTAATGGTGGTAATGGTGGTGGTGGTGGTGGTGATGGTGGTGGTGGTGGTGTTAGTGCCACCATGTAGAGCAGCAGCACATGGTGTCACCATATAGAGCAGTAGCACAGGGTGCCACCATGCAGAGCAGTAGCACAGGGTGCCACCATATAGAGCAGTAGCACAGGGTGCCACCATATAGAGCAGTAGCACAGGGTCCCACCGTGCGGAGCAGTGACTTATGGTGCCACCATATAGAGCAGTAGCACAGGGTGTCACTATATAGAGCAGTAGAACAGGGTTTCACCATGCAGAGCGTCTGGACCTGAAGTAACTGAATACAGTTTAAAGCTGCTCGGATCAATATAGAGTTGTTGTTTTTTTTTTAAATGGACGCATGTAGTCACGTGGTTGCATGAAAATGGAGAGGTAGTTTACAGACTCAGTTCAATGAAAATAATTTACAGGCGGCCCTCGACTTTCGTACATAATTAATTCCTGAAAGTGTGTGCGAATGTTGAATGTTCGAAAGTAGAGGGAAATATTAATAACATAAACAGTACATAACCAACTAAATCACTTTCAAAAACGATTGCTTCGGGAACAACAAGGGCGGAGAAAGACCGGGTATAGACCGGAAATTCCGTACATCGAGTATAAGGAAACATTCGGAAATTACTGAAGGTGCTTCACTAGCGCTTTTATGGACGATTCTAAAACATATTTAAAAAAGATATATATATAATATTAAATGTTCGAAATAGCAAATTGTGCGAAAGTCGAGGGCCGCCTGTACATCTTTCTGAAATACAGTCAGTAATACTATTGTTTTTATCGCTAAAGTATTTAAAGAGGGTGTGTAGGGAAATTCGAAATATTCATGGAATCATCGTGGAAGTCTTTAGGGGCGAGGGGGGGGGGAGTGTGTGTGTGACGTCCTTGTGAGGATGAGATGAAATCTCTTAGATCCTATAAACCACTAATGGGACGGTTTTTATGGTACCTTCTTTCATCCCCACCATAGCCGATAGCGCAATGGTCATGGAGGCACCACGGGAGATATATCGGGAACTTGAGCCAAGACCTGAACAATTTCCTTGGTCCTCTCCGGAGATCGAACCAGGTACATCCAGGTCGACAGTCGAGCGCTTTACCGCACGACCATCCGTCCCTTAGATAGAGAGAGAGTAACACCCTGAATTTTCCGCACCGGGTGACACTAACAATAATGACGCCACTTGGCCTTGGTCTGCTTAATGAGAATATTACCGCTTTTTTCTTTTTTTTCAAATCTGTGTGCGCGCGCACATAACTTAAGAGAGAACACTGGTTGAAAGAAATAGCTTTTTTCTAATTCTAACCGTTTTCTTAACTCAAAGCTTCTGTTTGTTATTTTGTTTATTTTGAAACAATTTAATTATCGATTTTCGAGGCATATTATAGTGAAACATTTTTTTGAATACATGTTATTGCTCCATGACAATGCGTGGTTCAGCAATGAATTTTGCAATGAATTAATTTTTTTTTTCGTTTTCAACAAATACATGCACGAGTAAAAAAAAAAATTCTCACTGACAAATAAGGGATATAACCGTGTTTAACTATGATGAACGGCACTAATAAAGTGGCTACTTCCCTTACATCAATGATACTGCATGTTTCAGATTAGTCAGTTAAATAAAATAAAACGTATTTAAAAGTCTTCATACACATACTTATGTAGACACTACATAGTCACAAAAAAAAAAGTGAAAGCTACATTACACAACCTAAATAAAGAGAAAACAACCCACACAAACGCACGCACCTTACCAGTTGTCCCCCTTGCATAATCCTTCTTCAATACTTGAAACAATTCAGAATCCTTAAAAAAATAATTCATGGTATAAATGATTGTTTCGTTGTTAGTTCATAAGTGGAAACAATTTAAAATTATTTTTTTTTGGACAAACTCAGACATTCTAGATTTAATGTAATATGTGTAAATTAATGTACAGAACACGACTTGAAAAAAAAGAAAGAAATACTCCAATTACGGTGAGAATATTTTTCTTTTGGTAACTTTGGGACAAAAATGGAGTTATGGGTGGGGCACTCTGACAGGGAGAAGCCGCCACCCCACCCCACCACCACCCCACCCCCCAACATGGTAAAAAAAAAAGTTTCATGAAAAATATTTAAATGACAACTCAACGTATAGAGGTACAGTGTACAGAGGTACACTACCAGGAGACACATTCTTATAGACAGGTAAAACAAGGAAACCGCCTGGAGACCCCACTTCATAAAGGACCCACTTTCAGTATTAATTTCTAAATAATCTATGGATAAGAGGGCCCCGTCTACGCCCAGGGCCCCGAAAGACCCAAGAACTGCACTGCGCCGGCTGTATACGGTAAAAGTACCAAAAACTTTACGCTGTGATCACCAGAAACGGACATGAAAGTAGAGAATCAGCAAAAATTTTTATTGAGTAATTCACTTGATGCTTCATTATTTTGAGATGACAGGACGGGTAGGGGCACCACATGTAAGGACGGGTGGGGGCACCACATGTAAGGACGGGTAGGGGCACCACATGTAAGGACGGGTGGGGGCACCACATGTAAGTACGGGTAGGGGCACCACATGTAAGGACGGGTGGGGGCACCACATGTAAGGACGGGTAGTTGTGAACAGGGTAGGGGAGTGTCTCGACATTCGTACTAGAGAAAAGCGAACAAAAATTCACGAAATAATCATAACAATACTAATAAAAGCGAAATTTCACAAGCTTAACGTCTTTTTTTCAACTACTTACATAACTTTTCCACACAGCGGGCTGAAATGGACGCATACATGATTACATTTAATGAGGTCGCAAACAAATTTTAGAAGTGGTAATACAAGGTATTTAAACCTACCTACCTACATACATACATAACCACCTAGCTACCCCCTCCATACCTCACTGCCTGCCTAATCATCAATCCATCCATCCATCTGCCCGCTAGTCTGTCTGTTTACTCTCTTGGGAGTTCATACTATACGATATTATTATTTACTGCACATATGATCAAGTAAGAATTCACCGAGAGCCTCATTTCGATTCTTTAATATGATAAAAAAACAAACATTTGCAAATGTGTCGCACCGTAGCCAAGTGAACATGATTGAGAGGCATCAAATAATGAAATAAGAACGGATTATATATACAGGAGCCGCACGAGACTGAGCAAAGAGGTCAGTTAATACGTAATAACGCTGCCGTGACAGTTGGATATTGAATTTATGCGTTCTCTGCAACAGTAAAAATTCCCTTCTTTTTTACAGCCCGCTACGAAGGGCCCTGAGGCAACACCGCACTGTTTAGATCCGGGGGGGGGGTGGCATCGCACCAGATCGATGAGAGCCGTACCGGTGGCTTAGCGAGCTTAACTCGCTCCCGATGCACAATGCCTTTTTAGCGCCCTCTCTCTCATTCCAAAACCATACTATATTATATGTTTTGCGGATCATTTGGCGCCCCTTTGTGAGTAGCGCCAGGGGCATGATGTCCCCCTTACTCCCCCTCTCTACGCCACTGAGCCGTACTCGGGTATTTTTTTTTATAGAATAAAAAAATACTTCCAAGAGCCGCGCCATAGTCAATGTATGAAAATTCAGAGTAGAAAACAACAACAGCTCATCGAAGTGCCACCCCTGATTCAGACCGTTAAAATCACCTGGTGAGACATGACGTAAATCTCACAGAAGCGCCAACGCCATGCGGCATGATAGATTATTGGCTTATGTTGGGGGCTTGGAGACTCTACCAGCTGCTTGCAGACCCGTGACAATCCTTTGCTCGCTGTCACCGCACCACCCTTCAGTCATTTCCTTTCATTATTTATTTAATGCAAACACACGTTCTGTCATAGATGGACTACGGTTGGTGGAGGCCAAGAAAATATTGGATTCCTTACACAAAAAAAAAAAGAGAGGGAGGTTGGAACACAGTGGCGTAGAAAGGGTTCTGTGACCACACGGGCGCCGCACTTGGAACGGGCGCCAAAAGAGCGCTGTTAAATGTATTTGCTTTTCCAGATCGGTAGGAGGGCGCCAAAAACGTAACTCGCACTGGGCACAACAAAAGCTAGCTACGGTTCTGTTGGGAAATGTTAACATTATGAGCTCTTATCCTAAACAAAAAAAGTGTTAAGTTGTGATGCCCTTCAGATGTCCCTGGCCTGAACGCGTGACCAATGTGTGACCGTTAATCCGTTTCTGCGTCCTGTATATACTTGATGTTCCCACATGACCTGTGACAGCCGTAATGATTCTAGAACTCGCCCCGGCGGCGACATCCGTGTCGCCCAGTCAAGAAAGTAGGTCACCCAGTCAAGAAAGTAGGTCACCTTGTAACTCCAAAAAGCCAGACACAGGGCGACAGTGGAGACCACTTTTTATTGATATTATCTATGATTTGTTCTATGATTTGTTCTATGAGATTTCTTCTATGATTTGTTCTATGAGATTTGTTCTATGAGATTTGTTCTATGAAATTTGTTCTATGAGATTTGTTCTATGATTTGTTCTAATAAACCATCAGACATTAAATTTATAATCTAGCCCAGTCAAAATCCCTTCAAGAAGCCCTCTCCTCTCTGTGGTCACCTTAACAGCACACAATATCTCAAATCTCAACTAGCACAGTTGTCACACACATTGGCGTCACTATGGAGGTTCCGGGGGGGGGGTTGTTGCGGGCCGCTCCGGGTGACAACAATTTAGGGGGTGACACCAAGATGAACAGTTCTAAATTTCATAGCAGAAAAAAAAATTCGGTATAGTCGGTTTTATAACCATTCATGTTAAAAACATGAGCAGTAGCACACAAGGTGTTAGCATATAAAGCAGTAGCACAGGGTGCCATCATGCAGAGCAGTAGCAAGGGTGCCACCATGCAGAGCAGTATCACACAGAGTGCTACCATGCAGAGCTACTGCACATAGTGGAAGTCTTGAAAGGGGGGGATGACATCCTGAATTTTTCGCACCGGGAGACACCAAGCATAGTGACGCCACATGTCATTCACATACACACAACAACCCACCAGCATAAACAAGCAACACAAAATCACAACACAACACACAATCACAACACAACACGCAATCACAACACAACATATAAACATCACACTCAACCCAAGAAAACAAACACAAAGGACTCAATGCAGTGGGAACCCTACCATGTATTTCCCATTAACATAAGAGTTGTAGTACAGCTGCTCCACGATATGGAAGTCTCGCTCACCCACGACTTTCTCTTCCTCGATCGAGAATCTCGTCACGCGGGAAAAATGGCGGATGTCGTTCAAGCTTCTGTTGCTCACTTCGCGAATAGCGTACTCGGTGTCCAGAAACTCATAATATTCCGGATCACCTGGCTGAACAAAATGATAACAGCGATACAAATATAAAGCTCTCCTGGTTTAAAGTTTCTTTTTTTTCAGCCTTCGCGTGAGTTCAAGGGGAGGTAAATAGAGGGAAAATTACTTTTAAGGGATCGTCAACTAATTGGGGGTGATAGGGGGGGGGGAGGGGAGGAGTTTGATAGATGTTGACGTTGGATCTTTACAGATTATTGACGTCAAAAATAGCAGCATTGAGCATTCTAAAATGTAAATTTATGATTTGCTTGTGATTTCAAACTCATGTGCTGATGTAGTTAATGACCTTATAAAGTTTCATTTTTTCTTCTTCAAAATATCTCTGTATATACTAAAGAAAATAACTCAGTACCAGTTGACCTCTGATGTCATTTTCACATCAATGAAATAAATAATAGGTGTTCAAAATATTACTTTGAAAAATTTTACACATGAATTTTGGTACATTGCGTCATTATTTCTAAAGGTTATCTCCCTTGTTTTTAAACGTATTTTAGCACATTATTTGACAGGAACATGGGGACGGGTGGTCGTGCGGTGTAGAGCGCTCGACTGTCGACTGCCGGAGGGTCCCGGGTTCGAATCTCAGTGAGAACCTTGGGATTTTTTCAGGTCCTGGTGATAGTCCCCAAGTCCACCCAGCTTTAAATGGGTACCTGACATTAAGTTGGGGGAGTAAAGGCGGCTAACCACACAACCCCTTCATATGCCGAGTTTATAGAAACAGATGAATTCTACACTTCATCTGCCCCGATGGCCCGTTAGGGTTAAGGGAACTTTACTACTTACTACTTTACTTTGACAGGAACAATCCTCTTTATATTAATGATGATGAACTAACCGAAGGGTCAAAACAAGGAAAGGGGGGGTAGATCAGTTCTCTGCCCTTAGTGGACCCACCTGGAACTCCAATATGCTGAGTACAGTCATAACACTATGTCGAGAAGAATCATAACAATGGGATATTAAGAATACAGACGTTCCATTTTTTATCTATGAGCGATACCAAGGGACCTTGAGCCCCCCCCCCCCCTAGGCTACATTAACATGCTTCAAACGACATGGCACAAACAGTGGGTACAAGTGTGATTCCTGAGACCGACATGGACGAAAGATTCATTCAACCCATGTTCGCCCACAAGACGAGGCAGATGGTTTTTTTTAACCTGAACCAAACCTGAGAAAGGGCTGCAGATAATTTGTCTTTTATGGAGGACCTTCTGTCGTCGCTCGTTGATGCCAGAGACGATGTGCCAGAGGCTGTACCCTTTGTGCAGTCCGGTCGACATTCCTTCATGTTAATTGCACTCCATTTCTTTGATACAACTTGCTGCAGAATCTTCTTAGCCTCGTCCAGATTTTACAAATTATTAGGAAAAAAATAAACAGTGAAAATGAAAACAGAACATTGGCATACTGAAACTGTTCCTCATGCCTGCACAGTTCTTAATAATGGTCAAAACAGTTTATACTTCTTTATTAAACACTTGAATAAGTTTAGTTCGGCTGCCATTTTCCCTCAAGATGTGTTCAAAACGTCATCATTTTGCGTGCAGAGTTTTAGTGACGCGACTACATATTGAAACTATTTTCATTTTGAAAGAAATCCCTTCAAATAAACTCTAAACATTGATTATGTAGACTTATATGAACTCCTGTTTCTGGCTCGACCATTGCCCTCACTGTGGCTGACCCTGTGCTTTTGCCCATGAGATTCGAAGCCGTATGAAGCTCCACATACAGTATGCCCATAAAAAATCGCCTTTCTCAAGAAACCAGCGTATCTGTGAAGTTCCTGTACGGATAAAATGCCAATCTCTTAAAAGTTCCCTTAGCCTTCAGGGGCCATCGGGGCGAATGAAGTGTAGAATTCATCTGTTTCTATAACCTCGGCATATGAAGGGGTTGTGTGGTTAATACAACGCCCAGCCGCCTTTACTTCCCCCAACTTAAGTCAGGTACCCATTTAAAGCTGGGTGAACTTGAGGGACGACTTTGCAGCAAATAACAACTAGGAAGTGCCTTTCTTGTATCCCCCAACGTAGAGGAAATTGAAATGGCGGCACATTGGAAGACTTTGGGGGAACTTTGACCGTAACTTGAAAAATTCTCACTGGGGATCGAACCTGGGACTCTCAGGTTGACGGACGAGGCGCTTAACGGCACGTCCCCTCACTTCAGAAGGGAGGGCTCTCCGCCTCTCTCTTTGTCCTACAGCTAGCGATATGGTTGAAACGATTTGGTCTGACAGTCTGACGAAGTTGTTTATCCAGTTCTTTCTATGATAGCCCACAGATTGTATATTATGGGATAGCATATCCCGATTGCCATCACTCACAAGCATACGCGCATAAACAAATTCTGCAAATCTTTTAACAACAACAACAACAACCCAGTGTTGTACTACCTGCGGCATAAGTAGAGGTAAATGGTGGGTGCTAACAAAATATGTAGGTTACCTATTACTATTATTAATATGTAATTCTAAGATGGAAGGGAAGCAGCATCAGGCTAAAGATATGATGACATGCGACTTGACCTAAATTTAGAGGCTTTGAATTGAATACCGCTGTCAATGGTGAAAAAAGGTTGAAAAACGCGAAATAATCTTCAGGTTTGAAACTACTGTATGCCTTGATGATTTCCGAAAATCAAATTTATTTATTCCAATTTAGACATCGTGCAAAACATCCTTATTGTTTTCTCAAAAATAAACACAATCTTCTTAAGGAAACTTCTATATACAACACATCCCCCCCCCAATGTGGAAACCTCATCCAAACAACCACACATGTATACAAACAGTATAAAAACTGTACACAACCACACACACACCAACAAGTGCCCTAACTTCGCCCAATCAAACACACACACCAACAAGTGCCCTAACTTCACCCAACCACACACACACCAACAAGTGCCAAACTTCCCCAACCACACACACACACCAACAAGTGCCAAACTTCACCCAACCACACATACACCAACAAGGGCCCTTACTTCACCCAACCACACACACACCAACAAGTGCCCTAACTTCACCCAACCACACACACACACACCAACAAGTGCCAAACTTCACCCAACTACACATACACCAATAAGTGCCCTAACTTCACCCAACCACACACACACACCAACAAGTGCCCTAACTTCACCCAACCACACACACACCAACAAGTGCCATACTTCATCAACCACAAACACACACCAACAAGTGCCCTAACTTCACCCAACCACACACACACACCAACAAGTGCCATACTTCACCCAACCACACACACCTACAAGTGCCCTAACTTCACCCAACCACACACACCAAGTGCCCGAATAGGATTTAGTTTATTAGAGAATCTATATGGAGATCTCTTGACATGGGCACAGCCATGTTGGTTTATATTGTGTGGCAAGTACCATATTAATTAAAGACATTAGCATAAAATAAACATACCAATATATTTAGACAACTAATACAAGTGTGGTCTTGAGTGATTCAGGCTTTTTACTAAGTGTGAATTTAAAATAATTAACTGCAGCGAAATGAAATAATTTATTTGAAGAAATTATGATACATCAAAATAAATTTTGACATAAAAGTACAAATCTCACAAGGCCTATTTATCTCAAAAGGCCTATTTATCTCACAAGGCCTATTTATCTCACAAGACCTATTTATCTCACAAGGCCTATTTATCTCACAAGGCCTATTTATCTCACAAGGCCTATTTATCTCACAAGACCTATTTATCTCACAAGACCTATTTATCTCACAAGACCTATTTTCGCTGAGAATTTGAATAAAACAGCCAATGAAAAACAAATTGCACTTTCCACTTTGTAAGACTAAATTTAAAAATAAAATGGAACTAAAAAAACAAATTACCAAATATTTATTTAAAGAAACAAACATTGGTAACAAAATAAATAAAAAAGTGGAAACAGTAAATGTTTTGAATGAAATAATAAAGAAAAATCAAACCCAACAACAATTGAAGTACTAGGCATTTTAATTATGTACAAAAAAAAAATAATAACAACAAAAAAAAAACAACAAATCAAAATTGTTTACCTTGCAGTCTGGAAAATATGGACTGGAATGTACATTTGGAAATCAAAATGGTTTTTTTTTAAAAAGCAGAAAGTCAAAGAAATAAGTCATTTAGAAATAGCAAAAAAAAAAATGATAACGAATGATGGAAGTCGAGTAAAAAAATTGTTCTTCAATAAAAATGGCAAAATTGATGTAAGCAATAGCTTCAAATTTAAATATTTTAAAAATAAGTCATTTGAGGTCATTCACTTAAAATATCAAGTTATTGCAAATAAGAAAAAAGAAAAAATCTAGCTAAATGACCATAATGAAAAAAAATTAGCTAAGTACATACTATAATGACCAAAACACTTCTATATTTCAATAAATGTAAAAAAAAAAAATGTCAAAGTACACAATTTTTAGTTAATAAAACTACACAGTCATAACTAATAAACAATTTTCTGTCAACTTTTTTTTTTTTTTGTTCTCCAATATTTTTAATTCATTTAATGTTTGTGAAATAATATACTAAGTTTATTTCAGAAAATTAAGAAAAGCTTCATGTTTTTTTTTCCTTTCATAAAATAAAAGAATTTTAATTTTTTTTTTATACATCAAGTGTTCAGATTTTTTAATTTAGCTTTCTGATCGCATAAAAAAAAATGGAAACAGTTCTCTAAAAAATAAAAAGAGAAGATAACATAGACAAAAAATAAATCAACGAAACAAAATTCTCAAAGCAGTGGTTCCCAGCTTTTTTTAATACATTGAGCTATTCTTAGAATTACTTTCCATAAAAGAACCTAAGCAGGTCCACGATATGTTTTATAAGTTAAATGCGTTACGATCAAAAATTTATCACTTCCTAATAAGTGCATACAAGAAAACTCTGTGGGAACCACAGTCTTAGAGGTCTGAACGCTCCCTTCATATGGCGCTATGTTTCGAATTAAACGGCAGTGAAATCTGAAAAGTAAAGAGACAGACTCGATGCTTTTTAGACAAAGGTAAATAGTTAAAAACATTATTCACATGATTAAAATTATAGTTATGCATAACACATTTATGATGAAAAAAAAAATGTTACATTTCAATGCACTGAACTGTATAACAAAAAAATCTAGATGAAATGTAAAAAATAAATATGTTGTCCTATTTTCTTCTGCCGAACTAAAAAGTCTTCGGCATGTCTTTCTAACAGAATTGACTGATAACTTTTTAAAAAAATGGATTCGATCATTTACTGCTTGATATTGTTATTGGTTTTTTTTCTTTTTAATTGACAATGAACTGTATACAACGATTGATACTTTACTGGACATGTATTTGACCTTTAAAGTAACTATTTTATGAAAAATATTTCAGCTAAAAAAAAACAACTGATTTCTAATTTGACAAATAATTTGTACCCTGAATCTTCTCTGGTTATCCTTAAAAAAAACAACTAACAACTGAGGGGATTCATGGGCTTCATGAGATCATCATTAGTTTATAATATAAGGGGAGCACATTCTGCATGAAATTGTATACAGTGGCATCGTTAAAGGGGGAGTGTCCCTGACGAGGTGGAATTATTCAACCATTTTGCAGGCGTGATGCACAAGTTGTTAGTGTGCCACTGATCGTGATATTGTATTTATTATAACATATACAATCGTGCCACTGATTGTGATATTATATTTTTTATAAAATATACCATCTTAAGGTTGAATGTACACTTAAATGTACTAACCAGGCATAAAGATCTTTGTTCACAAATCTAGGCTGAATGTAGAGTAAAGCATTCAGTTATGTTATCCAAAAAAATTTTTTAATAAGCCCTATTAGAAAAAAAAGAATTTTATTTACAAATTTACACCATGATCAGTAATAAGCAGTAGTAGTATTTGATTATCACTGACAAAAAATCTATTTACAGAAACTGAATTTACCTTCAAAAAAATATAATCTCCAGATCCAGTTATGGATGACTGTAAATTATTAAAAAAATGAAAAGTACATTTTGTTTCCCTCTATTTTCAGACAATCATTTGGATAAAAAAGAAATATGTAACTATGTCATGGTATTTAGAGAGTCAGACAGATTTCTCAACTTGGATGTGACAGTCAATAGAGGGAATATTTTCTAGCTTTGATGATTTAACTCTTGTTAAAAAAAAAATCAGCTAATTATTACAAAGATCAAGATATATGAAATAGTAACTGGTTGGAGCAGTTTAGGCCAGACGAACCTAACCGACTTCAAGGGTTAGACTACTCTAAAAGATTCCATTTGTAAAAGTAAAATAAGCTTATTGCCCATGGTGGCCGGAGAAGATAAAATGTTTCTTACAGATAATTTTTACAGTGTGCCTAAAACCTGAGCATCCTACCTATGAATAGGATGACAAGCTTATTGTGAAAAGTAACAAAATAACAGTAAAATGATTGGATATAAGACTGTTTTTGATTTTACTCAGTTTAAAAGATGCAATTCTTTCAATATAGTCATCTTTTAATCTAGGATTTCACTCGCCATAGCAGTTTATAAGTCTAAGGGAAATAATCATAGAAAACAAATACAAGCACTTGTTGTTTCCCCTTGATACTTTTTTCCCCATTTATTCTTTATTACTTTTGAAATACTTATTGGAGTCCCAAGTTATCAGAATGATGGTTTAACAAAGTCATGTCATAATAATTATGTAACATTAAAGAACAGTAGTGTTATAAGCTTGAAATTCTGATCTGTAATGATTTTAATGTTTCTAAATGTTTTTTTTTACTAATGACTATTTCAATAATAAATGAGCTGTAAGTAAAAAAAGAAAATATTTCACTTGAAAAAAATAAACAGCTTCAAATTTTATTTTGAGATATTAAAGAAAAGTACACTGCCAAAAATTATCCATACATGTATCAACTGACAAATATACAAAGAAATTTAAATACAGTACATTAACAAAAAAATTAAGTTGATGGGGGGGGGGGAACAAGAAGAATGTAGGTTAATAAAAACAATGGATGCCACCTCAAAAAAGGTGTTTAAATAATTAGAAATAAATAACAGACAAAACTTGTTATTTTTTTTTTTCGTATAAATGTATAAACACTTCAGTAGACAGTGCACACATCAGTAGATACTACAGAATATGACTAGATAGTTTCAAGTAACAAGATTGTATTGATTGTTGTTCCCAGGCAGCATCGCAAGCAGTCGATTGAGCCGCATTATCTATGCTTACACTTGTGAATCATCAGATGCCAGCCAGTGTGAAAGTCAATGCAAAATAATAATTTTCAGGGCTTACTACAGTCTCAAGGGGAGCATCGAAAGGGAAGAAATTCTTGAACCTTTTCACTTAAGTCTCTGCGTCACATTAGCAAGTGCCACTGCAAACGCCTGTACAGCAGTAAAAGGATATTGGAAATCAAGAGTGTAGGCATTGTTGTCGATGCGGCCAAATTGCATAACCTGAGGTTTAAAAAAAATGAGCACTTATAATTAAATGCAAGATGGATTACAAATAAATGCCAAATGAAAAATACATATATAAATAAACAAATGAGGTAAAAAAAATTTGCAGATAAAAAAAAAAGTATCTTGTTAATATTTTTTACTATTAAGTGACTTTATACACTTTATATGCTGTGTTAATTGTGATCTTTATCATCTTCATAACCACTATTAAGACAGTTTTAGATGTGCCCAACATCGCTGAGCATGGATCACAATGGAAATAGCGACTGCTGGGATATGGATCCATAATCAACACAAAGCCTGCCTGGATCACAACCTTGCTGCTGCGGTATTAATAATTAAAACATTTGACAAATATTGAAGATTTTTTTTTAAACCTTTTAGGTTGATGAGGCAAGACTTAAATATTTGGCCCGTATTGGGATGCTTTATCTGAATTCACATAAAACTACAGAGATGTTATCTCTCGATGGGTATTTGAGTCCTGTAAAAATTACTGAGGCACTACAGTGGTCCCCACCCAGGGTCCTAGTTGTCTAGTGTGGTGCCCCAGAGCCAGTTAAGTTTATTTGAAAAGTGCAACAATATTTAACAACCCTTTTTACGTTTCTGAGATCCACCTCATCTCTGTAGCCCAGTCTTCATTGACCATCCGGGTCAATAAACTTATAAGGCCAGGTAACAAAGATCTGAAACTATGGCCTGCATAATGCAGATTTTTATCTTTTAATATTAATTAACCCAACGATGGCTTAAAATAAAAAAGATCTGAAACTATAGCCTGAATGATGCAGATTTTTATCTTTTAATTGGCTTAAATAATAGATGAACCCCCACATTTACTTGTTTTCCTCTCAATTCAATTTGAAAGTTTTTGGCTGACTCCTGCGTCACTCTGCCTCCAAAGTCCAGCTGATAGACCTGACTGGTCTCATTCCACAGTGGGGCCTTATTGTGCATGGTGAAAGTCCTGGCTTGTTCCAGCCGACCAGAGGTACTGTGCAGGCGTCTTCTCATCTGGTTTTAAAAAAAAAAAAGTCACAGAAATTAACCAAAGCGATGTAAATATATATCTAAACAATTGTGTACATATTTAAAAACAGATCGTAAAAATGTACAATAGTTTAACTGATTATTAAATGACATAAATTAAGAGAACTCAAAAAAAAATGAATGATAAAAAAAAAATTATTTAGAATTACAGATCTTTACATAGTAAACTAACAAAATGAAAAGGAGTTTATTTTAAAACTATAATGATATGTTCTTTCTTTGCACAGTTTTATTCTTGCAGTGTACTTTTCATTTGGTTAAAAACAAAAAGAATGTTAACTTGCTAGACAAAGAAAAGATACAAACAATAATGATGAGCAAGTTGAAATGGAAACATTTTCAAAACATGTGAAATAGATAATATTTAAAAAAAAATGTGAAATAGATAACATTTTCAAAACATGTGAAATAGATAATATTTTCAAAACATGAGAAATAGATAATATTTTCAAAACATGTGAAATAGATAATATTTTGAGCCTAATACCATTAATTCATGTTTTTAAATGTTAAAAAAAAAAAGTAACATTCTAGTCAATATTTTACTAACTACTTAAATATTTCATAATTTTGTAACACTGTTTTCATAATTTTATGTTAGCATTTTTATTTTCAATATAAAAAAAACCCAACTATTTATCTATTATATTTTTTTTTTATAAATTATGAAATGTTTACTAACCTTTTGTTTTAATTGGGCTTTCTGAAAAGCTTCAAGGCTTTGATACTGCTGTGAAAATCTGACATCTTCTAGACCAAGATAAACATCTTGAGATGATATAGGACTCTCCCGACCTTTTCTCCCTAGCAATGGACTCAAATGCTTGCAGCGACCCTTCAGGATCTCCTCGTGGATGTTCTGAGCTGCTGGCTTTACTCCGAACCGTATGGGCGAAGAAGGGAGAGAGGCACTAGTTTGCTGGATTTCAATGTCTTGAATGTGGTTGCCTAGATAGTCAGTGTTCAGAGGGTAGGACGAGAGAAGATCTTCGGAATGCCCTGGAGATCTTTCCGGAGAGGGTGAACTTCTTTCTGTGTTGATATCTGGATTCTTCATGATAAACCCTGGCATAGATCGAAAGTTGTGGGTTGAGCTCTCCGCAGAGGGATCTTCCGAGAGGATCAAGGTCAGCTTGTCATACGAGGTGAGATCTTTTGTCATTGATGAGGAATGTTGCTGCGTGACAGGGTGGTGAAGGCTGTCATCATTATTGCTTGGAAGATGATGGTAACGTCTGTCAGAGCACAAGACAGTTCTTTGATTCTGAAGACAGTTTACGCAGATATTTTGAGCAAATTCTGATCTAGATGATAATGAAGATGAGACCAGCTCATGTGAATTGCTGATATTATGTGCTGCTGATTGCTTGAGGGAGTTTTGCTTGTGAGCCGAGCAGCCAAGGCAGTAAGTCACTGAACTAAGCAAAGAGTCACACACGCTCACTTTAGAGCCGGCGGTTAATACTGATGAAGATGATGTCGACTGATCTGACTTTGGGGAGCATGCAGAAGACACCATGCTTTCCTTGAGAGGCGTCTGGCTGTCACCGGTGTCAGATGTCCTGGAAGAGTTTCTCAGATTGTGCTCAGCAACCAGCCTGAGGTGCTCGCTGTCCGTCGAAGACATGAAGGTGTAGTCAGCGGCTGTGTCAGGTAACAGCTGAACAGGAAGACAAGCAGGACAGCCGCTAGGTGAAATGGGAGCTCCAGTGTCCACTATGTTATGCTGGGCCAGATAAAGCCTGCAGATAAAAGACATGCTGCTCTCAGATATGTAAATGATAAGATTTATTGAAGCATCCGAAAAATGGAAAAAAATTATTATTTTTTCAACTCTGATATTTAAAGATTTATTTACTGCAATGTTGAGATGTGTCATTCATGAAATAAATTTATAAAAACTTAAAAACAAACAAACAGAGAACAATTTAAATTAAAATTGAACAATGCATAAATATTTAAGATAATTAGATTAAAAAAGCCAACAGAGTCAACTTAAAATCATTCTTGATTCTCAGAAAGTTTTTGAAGACTCATCTGGTTCTAAACATCTATATAAATAATAGCGATTTGGGTTCCATGTTAAATCGAAAGTAAAGAATTAATACAACAGTATTCCAGTTTAAAATACTATCATGAAAAAATCGGATCTGCCCGAAACCAAAAATAACCTAGCCTACTCATCAAACCTAAGGAAATATAACTCTATGCAGAGGTTTTGCAGGGCACAGCTAGTTGATATTATTAATATTCAATCAGACAATTTTTATTTTCATTGCCAATGTGTCATTTTTTTTTTATAATTTAAAATTAACATACATAAGAAATTTTATTAATAACATTACACAATGAAGGAACAAACCGAGGCTTCAAAATGTATGAGTTGTAAATGTAGATGTAACAAAGAACATGTCAGATCCTGTCATCTATTATTTCTTCATAATTGAACATGACCATTATATAATTGGAAAAAAAAATAGTTATCTAATTTATTCTGAATTCCCGATTAACCCATTATATTTATAAACTGAAGAGTAATAATTGATTCACTGATTTCAATTTTGATGAACCTAAATTTGAATGAATATAACAACAACAACAACAACCGGTATTCATCAATAAAATAAAATATTAAAGATGCTCACACAGAGCTGTAATGCAACAGCATCAAAATTTACGGTGACTTTGATAATTAGTTATTATAGCCACTTTACGATACTGTCCAATTTTAATGGCTGATCACTTTTAACACCTTTTGGTAAGGGGAAAAGTTTATAAAAAAAAAAAAAAATTGGAACCATTAAGTCGACTGCTAAGGATAAACATTGATAAATAATGATGTGGGGAAAAAAAGAATTTCAGATGTTCCTACCTTCTGTGCAAGTCAAGGCAGAATGGAGCAGTTGGGCTGCAGTCAGCCACCAGGTTATTCTCATACTGCATATCAGATCCCTGGATTAGAGTCTCTTCCAGAAGTTTGATAGACTGGGACGCTGGGTCTGCCCAACGTGGTCCTCCAACCCCATCAAGGGAGGCCATCACGCTGCCACTGTCGGTGGCGCCTACACAGCCGCTGCCCGTGTCATGCTGAGTCATCTCACCACTGTCCCTCAAGGGCTGCTCCAGGCTCAGCTCTTCATTTTTCATCAGCCCCATGACCCCAGCCCCTCCTCCGTCAGACTGCGCTGCGAGCTCCACCTTCTTGAAGCCGGCCAGGTTCTCATGTTTTTTAGTGCAGGGTACGTTGGAAAGCCCAGAGGGCAGGGCCTCAACTTTATTGGTGCCCGGTGAGCATGGGTGCGGGGCTACGCCATTGGGGGTGCCAGCAGAGAGACAGTTAGAGACCACTGTGTGTTTGTGGCTGCTGCTGTTTAGTTTGGGGCTCATGCTTGGAATGTTGCTGGAGCTTCTGCTGCTGTTGCTATTTTTGCTATGGCTGTTGCTGCTGTTGTTACGCTTGTGGACAGCTGCTTTGGGCCGAGCACCCTGCGGGATGCCAGGCAAGCTGCTATCCTGCCTGTTTTCACCCGTGACTGAATCCGGTTTGGAGGCAGGCCCTGTCTGGGTCAGTGAATTTCTCACCGGGGAGAGTGACCTTGACCTAACGGTTCCAGAGCCGCCCAGTTTGACAGAAGTGTTGGTGGGATCCAGACTGAAGGGCTGGCTGTTTTCAATAAGAGGCGTGTCCAGACCTGGTGACCTGCATGGCGTTATGAAATAGAATAAACAGAGTGATCATCCTATGACATGATGGAATTCAACAGATGAAAATATAAACTTAAAACTGCATAAATTTAATTGGAAACTTAAAAATAATCATCTAAAAAATATAACAAAACAAAAACCAAAATAATTTCAGGATAAATATGTTTATCCAGAAATGCCTGTGTGACCTGGTGATTAGTTCACTTAATTTACAACACAGAGGGGGGAAACGTTTCCATTTTGGTCATGACTTTACAGCCGATGTGAAACTAACCTAGAGAAGGATGGGCTATTTTAGTTTTGTTTTTTTTTCCCATGGGAAATGTACCAACATGTAAACCCAAAAGGTGGCTCAACTTTTGATTTTAAAACCTTTTTCCCAAACGTACATTCAGTTCATTAAGTGATGGGCGGTCGTGCAGTGTAAAGCTCTCAACTGTTGACCAAGGGGAATAGGTTGATACCTCAGGATTTTTTTTTGAGCATAAGTGAACAGTTCCCGAATCCACTAAGCTTAGATTGGTACATGACACAAGTTGGGGAAATATAAGGCGGCTGGGCATTGTGATAAACTCAAAATCCATTCATATGTTGTGGTAACAGAATAAGATGAATTCATAACTTCATCAGAACAGAAGAGCCCTCAAGGGCTTAAAGAAACTTTAACTTATTTAACGTTCAGCTCATAATCTATATATATAAAACACAACTTCGAGACGCAAGACACAGGACTATTTATAGATTGTGGAATTCTCTAATACATCGACAACTCACAACAGCGGAAAAAAAAAAAAACCACTATAGTGTGGAGAGGGGAAGGGCTGGATCACAGCAAGCGTGCTGTTTAAAGTGGGTCAAGATAGAGGGGAGGGCTGGATCACAGCAAGCGTGCTGTGTATATTGATTGATAAGGTGCCGTATTACGACGCAGGACGACTAGTAAATAATAAATAAGAAAACTAAAGCTCTTCTTAAAAAATCGTTTTGATTAGCTATTTTGCTGTTTTTCATTCAAATGCACTTATTTTTTAATGACAGTTTGAGTTCTAAAGCATGTGTAAGTTATCCAGTTTTTTTATCACATTTTCAAAGTCACACTCTGACAGGATTTCTGTGTCACAGCCACCTAGCCGTGTGAACATCCGCTAAATGAAAAAAATCAGCTTTCACGAATTAGATGTGTGACCTACCACTAAATGAAAATAACAGCTTCCACAAATATCAGCTTTCACAAATAAGCTGTGTGACCTTCCACTAAATGAAAATATCAGCTTACACAAACAAGCTGTGCGACCTTATACTAACTGAAAATATAAGCTTTCGCAAATGAGTATAAGTACCTGAGTCCATTCTCTGTCAGCGCCCCGTCCGCCCTGATGAGTTCATCAATGAACATCATGGGAGCATCATGGATGCTGGCCTCCACCGTTTTCTTCTCCGCAGCTAAATCACCCTCACTTGCCCCTGGTAGTGAAAGATACACACAAAAATGTATGAACACAGTATATTTTAACTCCATACATGAATAATACTAAATATTTTCAACAAAAATATGAAAAGTAACATGGAAGAATAGAAATCATTGAATCAGATCACAATGAAAAAAAAAAAACAAAACAATAACTTAAATACAATGTATAAATCTTTTTATAAATCTGTACAGGGAATGGCAATAACACAGCATGCATCCCAAACATTTACACACCAGAATATTTTACTTGTACGCTAAAGTAAAAAAAAAAAAAATGAACAGAAATAAATTACATTATGTATAAAACATTATGGCATTGGCATGCTAACAATTTTTTTTACCATTAGTCTAGGGCAGGGGTCGGCAACCTTTTGAGACGGAAGAGCCAAAAGTTATAATTTACAATTTTCTCAATTTTTAAAGAGCCACTAAAAATGGTTGTTTGAATATTATGGTATTTGATTAGGACGAAATTTGACATCAAAAGAGCCGCATGTGGCTCACGAGCCGCATGTGGCTCGCTAGCCGCAGGTTGCCGACCCCTGGTCTAGGGGCTTCGATCCTATTTGCCATCCTCTGATTTATACTATGTCCATTACTATTTCTCATCTATTTATAAATGTATTGCAAGCCTTTAGACCTTGTTATAATTTTAAATATTAAAATTAAGCGTTACTATAGCTATTAAGAAAGCCACTTCTTATTCATAAACAAATATTTTGAATGAGAAAATGATCATAACAGAAACATGAAGTGAAGCAGTGCTCTTTTTGACATTTTTTTTTTAGAAAAAAAAAAAAGAAAACTTAGATATAACACTAGTAATGGCAGAAGAGAGTTATACAGATTTTCTTATTAGTCGAATATTTCATCATTAGTTTATCCACAGATTTAGCAATAGATGCGTAATGTTTTAATAAACCAATTCTCACAAAAACTGTCCTCATCGTCACTGATAGGTGCAGGGGTGAAGTTTGGGTCCCTGGACAAGACCTGCCTGGAGGGCGTGATCTCTGTGATGGTGATGGTCATCTGGCGTGGCTGCAGGTGCAGAAGTGATGTCTTGTACACCACCTGTCCAAGACAGGCTGGCAGCAACGAGGCCAGGCCCGTGATTTGAAACTTGGTCCCCCAAATGTTAGATGTCACCTCAACAAGTCTGTTCGTCTGTAAACAAAAAATATTCTCTGATTGTAATTTTATCAGTAAATGGTTTTCATCTAAATTACTGTTATAATGACTTTCATTCCCATCAAAGAAGATGCATTTATGATAAATGCTTACTGACACAAAGATATAATTTGATTAAAAGTATAATTGATAAAAAAAAGGATATGATAATACATAAATTATGTACAATAATTTTTTTATTTTTGTGATACAGGATAAATAACTAACATCGCCAAAAAAAAATAATTTTTTTTCAGTTTTTCTGAAAATATTTTAAAATGGATAACATTGAAAACTGTGGTAGGGGAAAAACAAACTACTATTCTTTCATTTGATTTTTTTGGATCTATACACAGTACCAACAATGATAAAAAAAAAATTATTTATTTTTGCTTTTTTCAATCACCATTCACCTTGACCTTTGTAAAGCCCGCACAGCATAATGTCATTTGTAACAGAGATATGTATAATTAATCATCCCCCCCAGGTTAGATATGAGGGACCAGGATGTTTGCACTGGAGAACCAGTTACTGAATTGTTAATATCATTATCGTAATGGTGAATAATATTCCTTCTTGGCATATTAAAAAAAACAAAAAAACCATCACACGTAGACATGTTATATTATAAAATAATTTCCACAATATCCTACTGCAGCCAACAAAAAAATAAAGAAAAGAATCAAAATGCAGAAAGTACCTCTGGCAAGTTATCATCGTACATGAGTTCATCCAATGTCCTGAATGTTATACTCCTGTTTACTCTTTCTGCCCTGAACACCTTGTTTCTGCGCCGCCTCTGCATGCGTGGAGATCCACAGCCATCCGTGTAGACCTCTGCATCAGACTCTGAGCTGGAATCACTTTCAATCCCTCCTCCTCCTCCATGCTGAGCTACATCAGCTGTGAAGACAAATTAAAAAGATATATATATATATAAACATCTATATTTAATTTGATGTACTTTTCACTTTTGTCCAAGTCAACTGAAATTAATTTAAAATAGAGTCATTGATCCAGAGTTTGTAATTAAAAACAGTTTGTAATTGATAAACAGCTTGAAATATTCCTTATCAAATCTTCTAAAAGTTGAAATTGTAGAATTATAAATTTTATTAAGTTAAAATGTAAAATGTTGATTTTTTAAAAAAAAGATTTAGAATCATTTTGAATGAGTCCAAAGTTGTTCTGTACACAAAAACCTTTTTGTTAAAAGTCTGTGGTAAATTACTGACTCTAACTCATACATCAAATGTATTTTTTTTTTAATAAAACAAAATATAATTCCCATAAAATGTTCACTTACTTTTGCCTGAGGATTTAATTTTCGGGTCATAGATGATAAAATCAGGCCTTAGCTTGCTAGCCCTCTTCCCTTTCAATAGTGGCACAAGTCCTCCTAAATACTCCAGATAAAGGGTATAATGACCTCCAGATGTCTCCTCCCCATGGCGTATCATCGTACAGAAAAGCCTTTCACCTCCGGGAGGCGGGGAACAAACAAACTCTCTGAGACGTAATGGATCAGGAATGTAACTCTTCAGATGAGAAGAAATCAAAGTAGCCCATGATGATATAATTTAAGGAGAGACATAGAAGTAAGCACTTGGCTGATTTGTTATTGCCATTAAACTAAGTTTTAAATTTCTGAATTGATTATTGGTTTTTAAATTATGGTTACAACAGTGGCTCTTGTGACCTTACAAAGTGTTTTCTAGAAGTTCAATGGATGAATTGTTGTTATAATGATATGGGCTGGAATGTCTTGTTACTTTTACCATATTGGGTCATGACTCTTATATAACTGGGGAACCACTGACATAAATCATTTTGAGATTTTTAACTTTTTTTTTTTCTGCAGTGAAAATTTATAATTCAATACCTTTATGAATAGTTTGTGCAACACAAGGAGAGAAAAAAATAAAGGAGACGGCCATTAATTTTATAAACACAATAGAAAAAAATCTGGCCGCTGCTTAGGCTTAAAAAAAACAACATTACATTAAATATAAAAACTTCAAGGATTAAATGAAATTTTTTTTTGGTCCAGCAATGCATACATTTCCAGTCAGTCAAGGATTGCATATTAATCAGAATTTCAAAAATTAATTCCGCTGCACTGATTAAAAAAAAACAACAAAATATTTGGAAAAAAAAAAATTACAAATTTTAATCTTTAACTCTAGTAAAAATAAAAACCTAATGGATGTTTTGGGATAAGAGAGCATTTTTAAAATCAAAATTTCTAGCCGTATAATACGTGTTTAAAAAAAAAACCAAAAAAAAAAACCTTGATAGTTGGAGAAAACAAAGCCTTGACTCCGCACTTCAACCTCTGTGGGATGGGCAGTTTCTCTACCGCCCTCTCTGTCCGGACTGTCTGGTGGACGACTCTCTGGCACAGGAATTGCAGCGGGGCCACCTGCTTGCTGACCCACGCCACGTACATGTGGCACCCTGCTGCCAGAAAGAGACGCTTATCGTTGTGGCCCCAAGTCATGGCCGTCAAAGGTTTCCCCTGGTAGACAAAGAAAGGAGGCTTCAGTGTGAAACAAATCAAGTCAGCGCGTCACTAAGTCGTGGAAACAATAAAAAGGAATCTATTGCTCAAATTACTTTTCCTGACCTGGAAAAAATTTTTCCTTTTAAAAAAAAAAAAAAATCCATGAAAATGTGAAATGTGGTACTGCTATTGATAACGGCATTTTATTTTATAGGTTTTATGCTGCGAATAATTTGTTGAAAATGTATATTTAAAAAAAAAAAAAGCTTACTCTGGAAACAATGTGACCTTTTATCTTTACTTTCTGCGTTTCTTAAGCTGTTGGTTGCGATTAGAAACAAGCAGCTTGCTAATGCTGGATGCAAATAGTAAAAAAAAAAAAAAAAAAAAAAAGCAACTGATGAATGAAATGTTGTACCTGAGATGGGATGGTCACCCAATGAATGAGGTTGCCATCCTTGGAATAAAAGTGAACTTCATTGCGACACTGGAGGTTTGGAAGACGAACAAACCCGCCGACTGCCAAATACTCCCCACAGTTTGACCAGTCAATCTTTACACCTGAAAGAAAGAAAAAAAGGTTCGACATTTAAAAACAACAACAAAATGCTGCAGCTCAATATCTTCAAATTTTTTTTTTATGAGGTCGTAATTTAAATGAACGCAAGTAAAGGTGATAGAGCTCGACAAAATAACGGTGTTAGTAACAGAGAGGGACTGCATGAATAACAGTGTTAGTAACACGGGACTGCAAAATAGGTTTGAAGTTGTTTTTTTTTATTGTTTTGCTGCGGATGGGAACAGAAAAATGTTGATGAGGATGAAAAAAGTTACATGTACAAATCTGTAAAAAATAGAGTAGTTGATTAGTGGCAATATGAATTAAATTTCACAAGAATCACTTTTGAATAAAAGAACAAAGTTATTTCTTCAATGCCAGTAAAGAAATAAAGAAAGATAATATTAAGAATGTAAATAGAGACAATATGAAGAATATAAAGAGCTGAAGGGAGACAATCAAAAAATTCTAAATCAAGCTGTAGAAATTCAGATATGAACAGTGAAACCCAACAAAGGATTGTAGCTGTACATTTCTCCAACAAATATAATACACTCAACTGAATGGCTTATTAAAGTTCCTCAGTTTGACTTAGAAGTTTTCTTATGTTCTGGAACGTTTATTAATTTTCACATTACAAACATGCCATAATAAAATAAAAGAAAAACAAAATCAAGGGAGGAAGATAGTGATTTGTTTGTTTTTAAAATTTCCCATCAGGGGGTGCTCACCATTTAGAGTGGTGTAGACCATCACTGGACAAACATCATCATAGCCGGACATCAAGAAAATATCCCCATATTTGAAACAAACCGCCAGCACATAGGACTTGGTTGATGCCTCTGACCCTGAGGATAAAAGTGTGAATAGTAATACAAGTTTAGGGTGCTTAATTATGGATTAACGAGGAATGGATTCAGAAATGTAAAAAAAAAGAAATATATGCATCACATATTTATAAACTTTGTCCGATTTCATACAAGGGAGTGTAATCTTCATGGTTTTAAAAAATAAAACAAAAAAATATTTTTCTATATTGTAATAATAAAAACATTGTCCATTGGTGGGTGGGGGTCAGCTGACTCATTCTCCCATGCTGGTTTAGATATGACTATTAATATTCACCGAGATAGTGGAGGACATTGAAAGTTCTGTCCTGGGTGCCGTAGTCTGCTTCGGTTGTGCCGCCGGGATAGATATGACTAATAGTCATTGAAAAAATCTGTCCTGCACCATTGTCTCCCTTTCTGTTTGTTTTCCTACAAAATTATTCCCAGTATCATACCCTACCAGGCTTTTCCTCTCAATATCTTTATTTTTTTTTATTGCTGACACTTTTTATAATTTACATGTGTGTGAAGTTCCTGTAAGGATGAGATGAAATCTCTTTGATCCTTTAACTACTAATGGGCGGGGGAGAGGGGTTTGAAGTGACCTTCTTTCATCCCCAACAGAGCCAATAGTGCAATGACCTGGGAGGCACCGCAGGAGATATGGCGGGGGCTTATGGATTTTTACAGGTTATGGTATAAGTCCTCACTGGAGATTGAACCAGAGACCCTCAGATCGATGGTCGAGTGCGTTACTGCACAACCATCCGTCCCCCTAAACTGTAATTGTAGAAGTTCCTAATTGTTTTATTTTGTTTCTCTTTCTTCAGGTTTTAATGCAGGGATGAACTATAATCTATTTACCAACCGAAAATTTTGCTCTCAATTTTTTGTATAAATTACTCTAATAAAAAAAAAAAACAACACAAATTTAACAGACCGTGTTATGGTTATGACTCAACATTGGGGAGCTCACCTCTGTCACCAGTGTCCCTCCCAGTCTCGGCTTCCTCCATGTTGAAACGCTCACAGCTCCAGGCCATGCTGGTGATTTCAAAGCCCTCGTGGACAGTCACCTGTGTGACCACAGCCCCTGTGGAGCTCATAACGATAATCTGACCATCCAGTGTCCCAAACATAACCTGAGTGAAATAACGAATAGAAACATTAGGCTAATTAAATAGTAAAATAGTAACATTAAAGCCAAATGAATAGTAAAATAGTAACATTAGGCTAAATGAATTGTAAAATAGTAACATTAGGCTAAATGAACTGTAAAATAGTAACATTAGGCTAAATGAATTGTAAAATAGTAACTGTAATAATAATCAGTTTAGGCTGGAGAATTTACAGTTGGCACAGAGATGGTTGGAATTATCTGGCCACTTAGCTTAGCGGAAGTGAAATTATATTAGTTTTAGGCAGACGATAGATTTGGTAGAGACAAGCAGACGGACTTGATTACTCATCTCACATCAATTTATACCATGTATGTATTTTCGTGAATAAGAATTAATAAATAAACATATATATATATATTTATACAACCAAGTTTACCCAGTGCTTTATAACTGTGATTCGTCTCATACATGTGGACATTAAATAATATAATATATTTATATACACGCTCAAGTCAAGTTGGTTAAAACATACGCTCTGAAGAGACTGAAATATATTTACAGCTACCAAGGAACAGAAGTACCATAAATATATATATACATAAACTTTACATACTACTAATATACACGTAAACCAAATATGACATAAATGGCGGCTGCGGTGAAAGTTCTTTAGAGAACACAACTGTGTTGAAGTAATTTTATTGTAATCAAGACGAATGTTGACACACTGGAAGATTTACAAGATCTACAAGTTCCTGATTTCCTTTATAGACTGTTTCATCTACCAATATACAGTCAGTACTTATACCTGCATTGCTTCATTTTCTGGACTTTATATTTTTACATTATTTACTGCTTCTGAAACATCGCTATAGCAGTAAATTCTTAAGAACATTTACATTTGTTCATATTACTCTATCCTCGTGTGGGTGAAAAAGAAGGTGAGGTGAAAAAGAAGGTGAGCCGAAAAATCAGCAGACCTTATCAAATTGTGCAGACCATACCGTACCAGGAGAGCCATGAAGTGACTACACTCTGACTACACTCTGACCTATACTTTTATCATCTACACCAGAGAGAAGTTAGTGAGTCTACACCTTCCGAAACTATACTCTTTACAGCACTCTACACCTGAGATCCGAAGTCCGAAGTAACAAGGTATCTGGGAGTAATTTCATGTTGTTTAATTATAATTGTTGTTTTGTTTGCAAACTGTGTCAATTTATTATATTAGTATGTAATGCTTAGAAACAATTTTTTACATCCTTAGTATATAGTTAAATGTCTATTTGAAAAGTTCTAATTGCAAAATTAGTTAAATTAAAATTAATATATATTGTTTTCATCTAGATATTTTACTTAAAATATTTGTTTAGAAGTATATGTCTTATTCGTATGATCGTATCTCGTTAAATTTTTTTTTATAAGTAATTTTGTAAAGTTGTATATTTGTTTTAGCTCGTCTAACTCTAAATTTAATTAAATAATATTAACTTAGTCTGTAAAATTTTTTTTTTTATTTTTTAGTAATAGTATATTAAGCTTAGAAATATTTTATTTATTGTATGTTTTCATTTGTCACTTATTATTAGAAATATTTTTACATCAGTAATTTAATTTTGTTTTGACATAAGATTGCATATAGACTCAAGAATATTGAAAACTGAAATATACTATATACATACAATATATACAATAAATATAAAAACCCAATACAGCAGAAATATAAAAAATTAAATCAATTATATAAATAATTTGATAAAGAAAAATAAATAAAAATTTTAGAATGGCTGGGGAAACCTCTGATCCGTGGGAAACATATCTTAAACAGGGCAGAAGTGCAGGTCTGACAGGTGATAAACTAGTTAAATTTGCTAGTGATAAAATGGAGCGAGCAGAAAAAATTAGAATAGAAGAAGACAGAATAAAACAAGAAATAGCATTACAAAGAGAAAAAATACAGATGGAAATTGAAAGAGACATACAACTTAAAAAATTAGAACTAGAATCGCAAAATCAGAATATTATAGTAAAACAAGAGAATCAAAAAACATATAAACATAAAATAAAAATACAACCTTTTTCTGGTAAATCTGGTGAAATAGACCAATTTTTCCATAATATGGAAATGCAATTTAAACTAAATAACATAGACAAATCAGAATGGAAAAACTATTTATACCAATCAGTTACAGAGGATGCACTAAAAGCTTTAAATAACATAAGAGAATCAGATTCCAGCTATTGTTTTCCAATAGTGGTAGTAAAGAAAAATAATGGCAAAATTCGTTTATGTTGTGATTACAGAAGCTTAAATTCAATTACAGTGATAGATAAACAACCTTTACGAAACATAGAAGACTTAGTTCAGGAAATGTCAAATGCCAATATTTTCACACACCTAGATTTAACTAGAGGCTTTTGGCAGATAGAAGTTCAGGAAGATTCTAAACAATATACAGCATTTAAAACTCATGAAGGATTTTATGAGTGGAATGTTATGCCTTTTGGTCTAGTGAACAGCACTGCAACGTTCACTAAGATGATGAATAAGTTATTAAGAAACATTGAAAACATTAGATACTATGTGGATGACATATGTATTTACACTAAAAACTGGTCAGATCACATAGACAGTTTGAATAAATTACTAGAAATTCTTCAAATTAATAATTTAACAGTTTCACCTGAGAAAATAAAAATAGGTTTTAAAAACATAGATTTTCTTGGATATCATATTGGTCAAGGATTAGTCACACCAACAAACAATATTCTTAAAAGAATTTTTGATATTCGCATTCCAGAAAAGAAAAAAGAAGTTAGATCTATTATAGGATTATGCAATTTTTATAGAAAATTTATTCCCAACTTTGCAAACTTAATTGAGCCTTTAGTGAAATTAACTAAGAAAAAGATGCAACAAAAAGTTGAATGGAATTCAGAATGTGACACTGCATTAAATAGAATAAAACAATGTTTTGAAGAAAAACCAATTTTAAGTTCAATAGATATGACAAAGAAATTTATTGTAGGCACAGACGCTAGCAAGACATCAATCGGTGGATGTCTATATCAAGAGCAGGATAATATCAATAAACCAATACTTTATTTAAGTAGAAAACTGTCAGACACTGAAAGTAGATATTCAGTAATAGAACTAGAATGTTTAGCTTTAGTTTGGACAATAACTAAATTAAGCAAATACTTGCTAGGCAATGAGTTCACTGTGTTAATAGATCACAAACCCTTAGCTAACCTGAATACCAAAAGCATAAATAATGCTAAACTAACACGCTGGTCTTTGTTATTACAAGACTACTCATTTAACATAAAATACATTAAAGGGTCAAGTAACCATATTCCAGATATTTTATCTAGACTCAGTCAGAAATAAGTATATTTTTTTTTTGAGTAAACATATTGAATTATTCAAACATAGAAAATACTGTATTGGGACAACAAGAATAAATATAAATAATTGGAATAACAAGTATAAACAAATGAATATAGGAACATAATGAAATATAAATTTTATTGGAACAAGTAGCAATGAAAGATAGAAAAACAATAAGGATAATGACTAGATAATATATTATATTGGAACAAGAAGAATAAACATAATATAAGATCATATAATATGGATTTTAAAATAATATAAGAATAAATAAGGTGAATGTTGGAACTATAAATACACATTATATGGATATTGGAATAATTAAAAATAATAACAGTTGTATTTGAAAATAAAAGATTTGTATGTATTGAAAATATAATATAATACATGAATAATGATAATGACATTTAAGCTTGTCAAGTACACTATTGTATTGAGTATATTGACTCAAATATTTTTTTTAATAATACATATTAAAGAATTCATGTTGATGATTGATGCATAATGTATTTAAAATAGAAATATGCATACTTAATTAAGATGAGAATGAGGAGAGATTGTGTTTAAAATAAAACACATACACTAAACAAGTATAATGTACATGAGAATATGTTGTAAGAATGATTAATTACTCATTCATTTCATTCACATTGATGAAAATATTATTGAAGTTTATGCAAAGATTTTAATATGCAATGATTACTAATGCATATTTTATTGAATTTGTTCATTGTTTGAAGTTTAATGTTCAATTTGTTATAAAACTTTTTAAAAAAGTTAAATTTTGTTAAATCCAATCAAAGGATTATTGACTATGACATTGATTATTGTCAAGAAGACTTATTAGTCTCAAATATGTAACTTGAACAATTATTGACTAAAGAAGTCAAAGATATGAAGATTGTAATAATATATGAATTTTATTAAAATGATGTTTAAATATTTTATATGTCAGAAGACATAATGAATTGTACATGGTGATAATATTAAATATGTCAAGATAAATTGACACGAAAAAGTGCAAAGCTAATATATTCACACTATATAAAATGATGAGAAAGACATAAGAAAAATGTCTTATATAATTGATGAGTACAAAATGAATATTGTCAAATCACTAAGGAAAGTGTTATTGACAGAAGGCAAAAGAAAGGGTCTTCATAAGAGTTGAGAAAAAAATGACTTGCTAGAAAAAGCAAGGTAAATAATAAGTTGAACAAAATATTGTTACAACAGAAGAAGTTTGTCAAAAGACAACATGAAAAATATATTGAACTGAAATAAAATACTCTCATACAAAAGAAAAGAATGATAATGATGTGAAGAAAAATATGAAAGTGTTGAATATTGAAAATAAATTCATTAAGTGAAAATATACAAAGAAATGACAATTAAGTCATAAGGTGATAGAAAATAATCACTATAAAAAAAAAAAAAAGAGAAAAGAGGGGAGATAATAATGATAATTAAAAATGCACTTAAAACTTATGAAGAAGTTATGGGTACTTGATACCAACTTAAGTAAATAATCACTTATTATTGTATAAAATTTTTTTTGTTTTGAAACTGAATTGATAATAATATTTTTGAAAATTGAAAAAATTTTTATGTCAATATTATGATATGCTATATGATGCATTTAAAAATTGAAATATGAGATATAGTATTGACAAGAATATTTTTATTAATAAATTTTGTATCATAACTAGTTTGATATTTTGTATCATAACCATTTTGTTTGACATTTTGTATATACATTGACATTTTTTATATAGATTATTATTGATGTGATACAACTAAAAAATTTGTATTTTATTTTGACAAAAGTAAATTTTATTAAGTTGACGACAGAAAAACTTAAGAGACAGACTAATAAAAAACTAAATGTATAACATTTGTTTTCTAAAGGAAAGGGGGATGTTGTAATAATAATCAGTTTAGGCTGGAGAATTTACAGTTGGCACAGAGATGGTTGGAATTATCTGGCCACTTAGCTTAGTGGAAGTGAAATTATATTAGTTTTAGGCAGACGATAGATTTGGTAGAGACAAGCAGACGGACTTGATTACTCATCTCACATCAATTTATACCATGTATGTATTTTCGTGAATAAGAATTAATAAATAAACATATATATATATATTTATACAACCAAGTTTACCCAGTGCTTTATAACTGTGATTCGTCTCATACATGTGGACATTAAATAATATAATATATTTATATACACGCTCAAGTCAAGTTGGTTAAAACATACGCTCTGAAGAGACTGAAATATATTTACAGCTACCAAAGAACAGAAGTACCATAAATATATATATACATAAACTTTACATACTACTAATATACACGTAAACCAAATATGACAGTAACAATAGGCTAAATGAATTGTAAAATAGTAACATTAGGCTAAATGAATTGTAAAATAGTAACATTAGCCTTGCTGAAATAACATTAATCATATTTAATTACTAACAGCAAAAGGGACAAAAAAGAATAAAACTTAGTTTCATAATATAAAAAAAAAAATTTACAATCTGCTATCTATGGAATACAAAAATATTATATTTAAAACATTCTAAATCAAATCTGAAGAAAAGATAAGCTAGGTTAGCAGCATCAGGAGAAATTAAAAAAACGGTTGAATTTTCTTGCAAAGCGGAGGAACTAAATCAAAGACTTCTGATTGGAGCTGAATGAAAGATTAATGGTGTATTAATATTAAGCCGTTATGTGATGACCAGTTTGTAGGATAATTATATTCATCTGGTAGGTGGTGTACTCCCCCTAAACGGGGTTTTACTAATACACTTATACTTAAATTAAAAACATTACTTTTTATTGCCAACTGCGAAATTTTTAATACATTTAAACTTCATGTATATTCCATTCTGTGGTCATCCCTCGTAGTCATTCCAGGAATGGGGGGCAGTGGCGTAGCGAGCTTAACTCGCGCCCGCGGCACAATACCCTTTAAGCGCCCCCTGCCCCCATTCGAAAACCATATAATATTATATTAAAATATACCATTTGGCGCCCCCTTTGTGAGTAGCGCCCGGGTCATGATGCCCCCTTTCGCTACGCCACTGATTTGGGGGGGGGGGAATTATCGTTTAAGGAGAGAACCACTGAAACATTTAGTGGGTAAGGGTTCACTAGCTGCTAGCTATGTCAACGATTTCTTGACATTCCTATACAACAAAAAAAAATCATACAGCTACACTTCAATCATTCAATCTCACAACTCGACCAGACTGGGTAATGGCTGAATGAAATAATTCACCCCCAAACTTAATAAGTGTTTCATTTCAAATTAAAAAAAAATAATTTTGTTCTCATTTTACTTTGCTCAGATTCTGAATCAATATTTGGTTTCTGGAAAATTAATGTGTTTCGATTTTCATTCATTTAGAGAAAATAAATAAGTAAAAAAAATATAAAATGCAAAAAAATTAATTGAAATGGAAAAAAAAAAAAAAACAATTTTGCCCTAAAAAAAAAAGCGACAAAGATAATTACAAGGATAAAAAAAAATTGGACAGAGAGAAGGGAAAGAGAGAGAGAGAGAGAGAGAGAGAGAGAGAGAGAGAGAGAGAGAGAGAGAGACAGAGACAGAGAGAAGGGATAGAGAGAGTGTTACAATATTGGATCATTACAAAAAAAAAAGAGAACCCCTTCACATTTGACATTGAGAGAAAACATTTTGAAATCAAGTGGAAACTTGGTAAACAGAGTTATCTTGGTATGAACGGCCGTTAATTTAAAAAAAGCTTCTATATAAAACACTTAAAATAAAAATTACATTATAAAAAAAATATTTTATAAAAAAAGAACGTTTTTCTTCCGTACTAAAAAGCAGAAAATAATTTCTGAATAAATTGGTCACATTCCGTGACATGGTAATAGACTTTATAAGAGCTTCTGAGTTTTATAAAAACGAAAAACGCTGGGCGCATGAACACAAACATCCAGACCTTTTCTAACATACTCAGGCACGCCGAGAGGAGGGGGGACAGGAGGGGTCATTGCCAGGGGGCCCGCATCTGTAAGGGGGCCGGCAGTCCCGACCATGTCAATTTTTTCACGACTCATTGTTTATTAAGGGGCCCGCAATGATGTCCTATCCTGGGGCCCTTGTTGGCTCTCGGCGCCCCTGAACATACTCTAATTTTTTAAATATGAACTAAAGTAAAAGTACAAAATTTTACTGCGACACAATTACTGCCAGTTAGGTATACTTACGCCGCATGTTCAAAGTTCACCCAGCACTATCAGAGCCATCACTACGGGTAGGAGGTTCAAGGCGTCTGCCTGGGTCACCTCATAGTCATTCTTTCTATCAGATCTGATACTATCGGGATTCCGACATATACTTTTTACACTGGGCCCCCAAATATCTCTATGAGATACCACTAATGGGCCCTAGAAGACCAAATGGTGGGTCTGGTTGTCACAGCCTGAGAAGCACTGGGGCCCTCCCCCTTTTCCCGTTACTCTTAGAGGTGCTTGTATATGGGGGGAACAAATCTTTCTGGAAAGAAGGGCCCCCATTTAAACATTTTAAATGAAGGGTAACCCCCCCCCCCAAGTAGTTTGTGGTGTCACACAGGTGATCAAACAGATCTGTGAAATGCTTGTCAGGATGAGATGTTTATCTCGTATAAATCAGCTTGTGGGGGGGGGGGCGGTTTTTGTATAGATGCCTCAGTCTCCAAAGATTATCCGGGGGGGGGGTGGGGGGGGTCCGTGATTTCCAAGAAGCATATTTATCCAAGTCCTTCAAACAAACTTTGTATGGTGCCCCCCCCCCAAATGTACCTTTGTCTGGGTGCCTCCGAGAAAGTGCATACGGCTCTGGGTGGGACCCCCCTACAATAACCACTCACAGGGGCCCGCAGACCGAGCGCACCAGCTCGACACACACACACTGTTCACCAGAAGCAAAATAAAACAACAACAACAACAAAAAAAAAAAACAAGGATGCACATAATATAGACTAAAGTAGAAGCCACGCCTGCCGCCCACGTGATCGGGGCGGGGCGGGGGGGAAGGGGCGCTAGCTCTTTCTCACCTGCTGGTCGTCGGGCGACCACACGCCGCAGGTGATGCTGGTGTTGTCCAGGTTGAGCATGGATGACCAGTACCGCTGTCCGGCCACGCTGCCCACGAGGATGAAGCCGTCCCTGTAGCAGATGAGGGCCATTCGTCCATCATGAGACCAGGCAAAGTCAGTCACCTAAAAAAAAAAGGAGAGAAAAGAAGACTTCAGAATTTGGCGGTATAACGTGGGCGCCACCCACGTCGTGGGCTGACTTTTGTTGAACTGAATAAGTATTCGGTTACATCTTAAGGATAGATGAGGCAACCAAGTTCATGAGAGTACCGTTATTAAAGGACCTTCAAATACAGCCTACCAGTGATGGGACGATTCTTGGGGAATCGGAAATCTCGGATCTTTTTTTTTTTTGGTACCGGAATCGGATTTTTTTTGGGGCCAATTTCCGATTTTCCTCTTTTATTATGTTGGATCTAACCGAATTTCCGAGCATTAAATAAATTCTGGTAGCTGTAGATGTACAGGGGATCGGTAGTCGAACAGCGAACGGTAGTTTATAAAAGAACAAAAAATTGGTATTCGAATAGGAAATGAAAGTTTATAAGAGAAGAATCGGTAATGGAACAGGGAACGGTAGTTTATAAAAGAACAAAAAATCGGTATTCGAATAGGAAATGAAAGTTTATAAGAGAAGAATCGGTAATGGAACAGGGAACGGTAGCTTATAAGAGAAGAATCGGGTACCTGTAATGGAACCGGTAAATACATTAGGCATCCTCCCATCACTGGTAGATACATGTTGGTTAATATACTATCGTAATTGTCGTAATTTATTTTAATGAATACAGTCAAATATCATATTCAGCCATAAAAAAAAAACCGTAAAATAAAAAAAAATGATATGTAAAAAGTCAATATACATATACATAGCATAGATATTTATTACAGTGGGAATACAACTACAATCTGCAATTCCTGGAAGCCTGCACAGAAATATTTTAACAGTCTGTTTTTTTGTACAAAAATAAAAACATGTGCGACGTGAGATTATCTCATCATTAGCATTTTCTTTGATCCCTGCAATTAAATTTGCTTCAAACGACTTAATTTCAGAGGCCAAATCAGAGAGAGAGAAAGAGAGAGAGAGAGAGAGAGAGAGAGAGAGAGAGAGAGAGAGAGAGAGAGAGAGAGAGAGAGAGAGACTTGACCCAGCAATTAACGAATCAATTCATTTTTTTTAATCAGAGCGTTGGAATAATGCATTACAGATGATTAAACGTCGTATAGGATGAAACAATTCTAAAAAAATAAAAAAAAAAAAACAAAGCTGTATACATTTTAAAACTTCAATTTGATTTATTTTCTCTTTGATTGTTTGACACCGTATACCTGACGGCCGAGAAGGCTTAAAAGCACAAAAACATATTTTCAGCCAACTAAAATTTCCTGAGATTTTATTTCGCTTACAGGCTGATAGCTGACACCTTCAACAAAAAGGGGGGAGGGGGTGTGGTGGAAATCGTATGTGTTAATATAAAAAAAATAACAACAACCTTGCCTGGTCACACAAAGAACAGAGGTCAAACTGGAGACTGGTGAAACAAGATTTGCCACGGACAAATGAATTTCCAGGGCAAGGGTTAGGGGGATTTCTGAAGAGTATTAAATAATTTTTTTGAAGTAGACGATCCAGTAAAAGGTGGGTGTGTGTCAGGCCCGTAGCGTGCGGGTGGGGAGGGGTGCAGGGGGGGGGCTGGCCTCCCTGCGTTTTGTCTGGCCCCCCTCTGCGTGTTTGCTCTACTTAGTAACATTTATTTCCTGACCCCCATGCTATTGGCCTGGCACCTGCTGTAGAATTTTCACGCTACGGAGCTGGTGTTTGTATGTGTGTGTGTGTGAGGGCAATACCTGACTCTGGTGTGACAAATACCCAAGTATTGGAAGTAAGGCAGGGTTGGAGGACAATACCCGACTCTAGTCTGACAAATAACCAAGTAATGGAAGTAAGGCAGGGTTGGAGGACGATACCTGACTCTGGTGTGACAAATACACAAGCAATGGAAGTATGACATGGCTGGAGGACAATACCTGACTCTGGTCAAGCAAAAATAATACACACAAAAAATCAAGGCTCGGAAATGTCATTATCTGGAGTTTTGCCGCTTATGTCGTTAAAAAACAAACAACAACTAAACAAACAAATATAGGGGTGTGGCCACTGGGCAGTGTATTGCGGGCCTCAATTAGAATCAAGAATAGAATCAAACAAAATGAGGAAACTGATAGAAATAAGATGATAAAAAAACATAACCCCAGGACAAACAGAAACAGCCTGTATGTGAACATCCTGTATGTGAACAGCCTGTATGTGGGACACCGGGTTTATACGGCACTGCTTCAATTTCTCTCTCTCTCTCTCTATCCCCCCCCCCCCCCCAATCCACATCTGTGTAATGAAAAGGTGGTCACGAGAAGATATAAAAAAAAGTAAAGTTCCCTTCTTAGCCCTAACGGGCCTTAGGGGCAGATGAAGTGTAGAATTCATCTGTTTCTATAACCTCGGCATATGAAGGGATTGTGTGGTTAGCACAACGCCCAGCCGCCTTTACTTCCCCAACTTGAAGTCAGGTACCCATTTAAAGCTGGGTGGACTTGTGGGACGACTTTGCACCAAATTTCACCTGGAAAAATTCCATGGGCCTCACCGAGGATCGAACCCAGGACTCTCAGGTCGACAGTCGAGTATCTACACCACTCGGCCATCCGTCCCACCCACGAGAAGATATAACAAATGGGAAATTAATGAATTTGAACTGTCCAATGGCTGATCGAGACTGAGATTGAAAAAAATAAAAACAAAAAAAAAAAAACTGTTTCTTCTTTTTTTTTTTTTACACGGAAATCGATGTCTATTTGTGTCGTCACAGGTGTCGAGCCGTGGGAATAATCTGGCAGACGACAAGATGAGCGGGTGAGGTTGACGGGTTAAGGATAGTGTCTTACTGGGGGGGGGGTGTGTTCCCACCCTCCTAAATCATGCCTGTCGAGAACGGCATGTAAACTTTCCCCACGTAAAGAAGAGGCTTCTAATTAATAAAATAAATACATACAATAAAGTTAAGCAAGTATATCCCCCCCTCCCCTTTCCATCATATTGTGTAAAATAGTCCAGCAAAGTACAGAACTATATAGCAGTGAACAACTGTGTGTGCATGACAGTATTTGGCAGTGCATAGCATTTTTAAGTCACTTTCTTTTAAAATGAAAATGAACCACTGTTTACAAATGAACAAACTCCCTTTCAAACTTCCATTTTTTTTCACCTGATGAAATATTCACCGACATTCCTCAGAATATTACCCTTCCTCGTTTCGGACCTAGCCCAAAACATTTCGGATACAAACTATTTGAACCTCCGCAGTGCCAAAAATAGGGATTTGGGGGCCTCTTAGGGGGCCCCTGCATTTTGACATTCGACATCATGAGTTGAGATAATGTACTTAATATTTAATGTAAAAAAATTTTTGGGGCCCCCTAAAGCTGGGGCCCGGGGGACTCTTCCCTTCCGGGGGGGATCCTCCCCTCCCCGCTCCCTAGTTACGCCTCTGAACCCCCGTATTCCGTCCATCGGTCCACGGGTCAAATGTAGCCGATACAAAAAAAAGTGTTGTCCACTCTCAACTAATAAACAGTTTTCAATTTTCTGGTCATCTATCTCTGAGCGCCACTCCCCCCCCCCCACACACACTTTTTAATCCCCCCCCCTTTTTCCCCACATTCGATCAGCCGCTGACTAACAAGTCCACTACTGAGTAGCCCTTGATAAGGACACGAACCCAGACCCGATGTTTGACGAGGCTGAAGGAGATCGGGCCGATGCGGTTAGGACATTCAAGTGTGGGAGGTAAGGACCGGTAGGGTGAGGGAGAGGGATTGGGGGGGGGGGGCGGGTCGCAGTTAAACTTTGTTTTTTTACGCTTATCACAGGCCTGTAAAGAATGTCGTGATGAGAAGGAGGTTTCTGAAATAAGATTTACCCTCTAATGGTGAGCAATGGTCCCTCTAAGCTGAGCGCTCACACGAATTCAGAGCGTCGCTCATACTACACGTACGATCGCTCACTCCGACGGACGACATCACTTAAATCGCTCACAAATTCTGGCGTCAAACAAAATGTCGCTCAGAGACATAATTTTTTCGCTCACTTCATTCCACACCTTAGAGGGAACATTGAATTGGTGAGTTTTTTTTTATTTATTTTAGAGCATTTTCGAAAAAAAAATGCTCTATTGTCCCCGTTTTGTCTGTCTGTCTGTCATCACCCTAGATCTCAACAACCATAAGTCCTAGACCCATGATGTAATATCATTTTGTAGGTCTTGGCCTGCCATGTGTACATCAAAAGTTCATTTCGCGATCTGACCTCTCAGGGCCGGGATTCAGGGTTTATTAGGGGCTTTTATATGGCTTATATTTTATATATAGATTATAAACTAATCAAAGGGGCGTAATCATTATTTATTTTTGTAACAGTTATTAAACATGACTTACTTCCCTCTCTATTTATACACGAAAATCTTTAAACGCCCTGTTTTTACAGGCTTAATTTTTGCTTGTTTAAACCGTCTTTACTATAATCACGAAAGTACGAAAGATGTTTTCTGGCGGAAAAATAGATGCTGGCTAGCGCACCTCCACATCCCCCCCCCCTGTTTACGCCACCGGGGGGTGGGGTCGTTATTAAAACACACGCAATCTGGCATGATATACAAAAACAAAGCTCTAAACTACTTTTAAATGTATGTCGGTGAATTGTCCCCCCCCCCCTTTTTTTTGCAGTGTTTTTGACACCGTCTCCTTCAAGTTCACAGCACAACATGACATTGAAGTCACCATCTTTCACACTATTGAGGGAAGGAGAGGGGTGTGTGTGTGTGTGTGTGTGTGTGGAAGGGGGAGAGGGAATGTGTGATTGGTGAGGTGGTGGAGAGGATGGGGGGAAAAGGAAAGGGTGTCATCGACTGTCACTTTTCGGCTCCCGGTCGCCCCCTCTACAGACTGGTGGTCTATATTTTATTTCACGGCGCCATGTAAGCCGGCCAAGCGGAAGATGACGTTAGTCTTATGGGATACTCAGTGTGAAGGGCTGGGGTTAAAAGGGAGGGAGCGGAAGGGGTTAAGGGGGAGGGGGGAAGGTGATAGCGCCATTTATTTTTATTTTATTTTTACACTCGGCTACCTCGTTGGATGAGATCCAGTGAAATGTTCAAAATTTCTTTTTTTTCATTACATACTTTTTTTTATTTTAAAAGTGAAGTAGACTGCATTGGACGGTGGAGAGTCAGAGTGGTGGTGGTGGGTGGGGGTGGGGGGTGAGTGAGACCTTTAGCTGGTGGCTCAGACCCTGACCAATCATTTCCACGACAACGAATAATGGCTTAAAGCCGGTGATTAGCCTCTATTGATTCGAATCCTTATCCCAATATTTCGACTCACCAAAGTCACCCATTTCAATTTTTGACAAATGAAATAGTTGATTTAAAACTACACTCCTTGATTTAATTTTATTCACGTGGATGGTGAAATGTGACCACATTAGTCAATGATTCAATAATTTTTCGATTCACACCCTGTGATGAATTTGTTGAATCAAACATTTAAAAAAAAAATTTTACAGGCATTTTGCCAAGATTATGCGGGGTGCAGCTAGTGAAATTTACTGGCCTTTGTCTTTGTCAAATGTACATTTGGGGCATAGGAGAAAAAAAAACGCACGCTTGCAAATATTGGGTCTCTAATAGTCTTTGACCTCAACTGTGAACTCACGTAAAGACATTTAAAACACAGCAAAATAAAAGTCTAGAAAGCCCCCCCCCCGAATGTAGTGGGGGCACTCAATGGCCGCCTATTTGGCCTATCTATGAGAACGTAATAAACACAGCATATTGCGTAATATGCACTGCATATTGCGTAATAAACAATGCATAATAAACACTGCATATTGTGTAATAAACACTGCATAATGTGTAATAAACACTGCACATTGAGTAATAAACACTGCATATTGCGTAATAAACACTGCTTATTGCGTAATAAACACTGCATATTGTGTAATAAACACATGATCTGATATGTTGTGTCCTCAGTCGCTCTAATGACATGCATCCCATTTTCCATAAAAAAAAAGAAAATATGCCTGCTGCTTTACATTCTATAACGAAGCGAAGCGGCGTGTACCATGGCAGCCAACTGTCGCCCAGTGAAAAAAAAAACAAAACAAATTGAGTTGCCGATTCCTTTCTTTTTTTTCCCCAGCGCAGAATGTCATACACATTTTTTGATAAAGCAGCAACTATATATGTGATACTCATTGTTGAAGAAACACGCCTCAATCCTAACTGAAAGTTTAAAAAAAAAAAAAAAAAATCATATTATAATATATATAAAAGCGATTTCAGCTCTGCGTTGAATCGAAAGTAAACAAAATTAATACAACAGTATTCCAGTTTAAAATACAATCATGAAAAAATCGGATCTGCCCGAAACCAAAAAAAAAAATAACCTGTCCTACCGATCAAGCCTAAGGGGATATAACTCTATGCAAAGGTTTTGCAGGGTACAGCTAGTCATTTATATTTTTAAACAACGGTTTACCGAGCATGGCAAGAAACTGTTACTGGTTAAAAACAAACAAACAACATTAATTCATGTGGAAAATAAAAAAAAAAATAGACGCCAGCAGAAATAAGACACAAAACTAATAATCTCGTATTGAACTGCCCATCTTTAAATCTTGATTAAGGTCCAGCAATAAAGGTCCCTGATAATAAAGACCAAAAATCCCCGTCTGACCTTTGCCAAACAAAAGGTCGCAAATCGTCAATACTGAAGAACGAAAAGAAAAACTAAAACAAAACAAACATGGGGAGATAAAAAGATTTGCTAAACAAAAGAAAGTTACGGTCCCTTGTACACAACATTTTAAGTTGTTTATTTTTTTTTTTTGTTGAGGCACTGTCTTCTGCCAACACAAACAAGATCCCCGTTTACTCCCAAAGGGCGTAGCGAGGGGTGGGCAAGGGGGCATCATGCCCTGGGCGTTACTCACAAAGGGGCGCCTAATGGTATATTTTACATATAATATTATATGGTTTTTCGAAAGGGTATTAAAAAGGTATTGTGCCCCGGGCGCGAGTTAGGCTCGCTACGGCACTGCCTGCATACTTAATTTCAGTGCTGCCAGATGTTTTTGTCGAAGACCGCTGAAACTCAGGAAAAAACACAAAAAAAAACAACTAAAACATTAAATAACTTCCACCAAATTAATAGAATAAAAAAAAAGTCAGACATTGTATATATATCGAGCGTCATTATTTTAAAATTTGAATACTATAAAACGTTGTAGCCGCTAAAAACTCTTGAACACGTCAAGTGAGCGAAAACTCCTCCCATCATTGACCCGAAAACACAGTCGTGACGTGCGGGGAAACCCGCCAAATCAGGCAACCAGGCACTTCATTTCACGCCAGTGAAATTAATATTAACAGTGAACACTCCACCGTCCGGGCTAAGGTTTACGGAATGGTTGGCCGGTTTAAATGAATAGGACTTTTAGCACATCATCACATATTGCTGAAATTGTTCGCTTTATTTTAAGACATGATTATTTTACAAACAAAATTAATTATTATTTTTTTTTTTACCAAAACCGGATAATTTTAAGTCCGAACAGTCGCTTTCCGGAAAGGTAGCAGCCTGCTGCAATGATACGAATCTGCATCGATGAATTCCGTCGTAGAAGGTGTGTGTTGGGGGCGTGTCAATCTTACAGGGAAACGGGTTCGGTGATAACGTAACGGTCTAACGCGTTGAGGGCGGGGGGTGAGTGGGTCTCCCGTCAGATGAGTTGGCGAAGACCAGAACAAATGGATGCGTTGCAACGAGCCTGAGGTGGGGATAATGGAGCCCCGACTATGGGGACGTACACCACAGCTCTGTATTTAAATATAGAGCTCTGTGGTGTAGACGAGTCGTCGAAAAGCCTTTCCCTAAAGTAAGGTGGGGGGGGGGGAGTTGGTTACGAATTCGATAAAGGATCAAGGAACTGAAAGCTGCGCTACTTTCTCAATGCTCTGGAATTCAAATCTGGGATCCGGAAGTTTCATTAACGAAATTAAAAAAAAAAAACCTACACCCAACTTTACGGAACACGTTTGAGTGTATCAGTCACTTAGTGTAAAGATAAACAGGCAGATTTACAGGCAGGAAGTGATACCCTGGCATATATACATAAATGTAGACCTAGTTCTTGACCAACCATGCTACAAGATCATGTGTAGGCGAGAACTAGGGACTTTGGTGGCATGAAGGTTTTGGGTACTCCAAAAGAAAAAGTAGTTTATTGGATCTATTGCCGGGGTTCTCAACAGGTGGTACGTGTACTCCTAGGGGTACGGGAAAACGTTTGCAGGGGTACGCAGCGACATATAAAAACAAGAATTTGAAGCACTAACGTATGAGGGGTACCTGCGAACAAACTTTTTTTCGCGCCCTTTGGGGTACAGTCGTGAAATAGGTTAAGAAACACTGATCTATTGGAGATAAACGTCTCATCCTTTTAGGAAATTCCCTATGAAATCAAAGAACGTCTTTGCTTGTGAGGGGGGGGGGAGGGCAAATATGTGATGGGTTTATATATTTTCCACGTCAGTCCATTTCAGGGGGCCCAGTAATGTCTTTTATACTCTGGACCTAAAACCAACCTTAGTCTGCCTCTGAATCGAATAAATATGGAATCAGAAAAAAAAAAACACGTCTAGTAAACTGAAAATGTACCCAACCGTGAGGCAAAAAGATGGCGCATCTGCTAATGACGTATTTAGTGGGTGTTATGCCCAAAGAGGTAAGGGTTTGCCCATTAACGATGAGGCAAAGTATGGCTGTCACCCCTCCCCCCCCCCGCTCAATGCGGTAATTTAAAGGTGTCATCGCAATTGATGTAATAACAGTGTATCACCGCCCATGCGGTAGTCTAAGGGGGGGGGTCATCATTCATGAGGTAATTAAGGGCGTCAACGGCCCTGAGGTAATTAAAGGCGTCGACATCCCTGAAGTAATGTAAGGATGTCACCGCCCATAATGTAACGTATGACTACCACTGCTCGTGAAAGATGTTCGGATGCCACAGCCCATAATGTAATGTATGACTACCACTGCTCGTGAAAGATGTTCGGATGTCTCAGCCCATAATGTAATGTATGACTGCCACTGCTCGTGAAAGATGTTCGGATGCCACAGCCCATAATGTAATGTATGACTACCACTGCTCGTGAAAGATGTTCGGATGCCACAGCCCATAATGTAATATATGACTACCACTGCTCGTGAAAGATGTTCGGATGTCACAGCCCCATGAGTGAATTTACGTGTGACGTTTGTCCAAAATATCAATTTCATGTGAATATAACCGGCGTATGTTGTTATCCTTTTATTTTTTAAAGATCTAAACAATTATCAATTTTACACTTCAATGCGGTTAACAGAAAAGTTCACCGACACAAAAACTACATTAACTTAACAGAAGAGAAAGAAAAAAGATCCCACATTTAGCAACAGGGAATTCATATTTAGCAATTCAGAAATAATTGCCCAGACTTGAGTGAATTGCCTAACCCTTAATGTTCCATCCATCTCCCAATCGGTCGCCTCAGTTCTCTCCCCCCACCCCCCTTCCACCCATGCCCATTTCTTTTTTTTTTTGAGCCATGCCAACGACTTCACCGACCCAATGTATGTGAAATTGATATTTGGACATTGCGGGCAACAGGGTATGTGGGGAATGAAAGTTCAGAAATAAACACTGCGCATGGACGATAGCTCAAGAAATGACACTTTCAAGGGAAGATAACTGAGCGAGAGATTTCTTTTTTTTTTTTGTTCTGACAACTTTCAAGGAAGAATAATTCAGAAATTGATACCCCCCATCGGTGAATGTGGCGACAAAATACGTCGCGGACTAGAAGAATGAGTTCGCAGGGAAATATTTCTAAGCGCGCACCAACCAAAGAAACAACGGCACACCAAGCGGAGATAACTCAGTTACAAATCGCTCACCAGGGGAGAGCATAGAAGACTAGGGGGGGGGAAAATGGTAATGCTGATCAAGAGACAATCTTATTTAAATGAACAAGGGAAAGAAAAATGCGAATGAATACACGCAAGGTGGAATAATTAACAGCAGCAGACGTCGAAACAAAAGGGGGGGGGGTGTGAAAAACAAAATCCTATGTGGACTACAAATGAGGAAATTCGGTCAGGTCCCTGGCGTAAGACCTTCTATAGTTTAACGAAGTGTGGAAGTATAGAAAAAAAAACCCAGATAAAATTGAGACAGAATGCATTTAACATAAACCGCAAGCAACAATCAGGTTCAGAGGTTGAGATACGATGCAAAAATCTATAAGTCTACACACTAGGCTAGATAACCTTGGCAGTGCGCGGGTTCAAGGGCGAATGTCACATGCGGGACCGAGAGCGGTAAGTGTAGTAGGCTATGTATGTACCGTATCCAAACGGTCTTATCACCCCCCCCCCCAGTCGCCACCCCCAAGTCCGCCTGTGCAGGGACATCTCCTTGTGCTCCAGAAATCGCCTTTATTTCAAACTATAAGGAGTATAACAGTGTTATACAAAGTGGGGCTTACAAGATGAGGTGTGTGTGAATGGGGTGTGTGTGAGTGAGTGTGCAATTTGACGATGGGCTCATCTAGAGAACATTTCAATTGGAATATATGCATATTTTACGCACAGGGCGTTTACAATTTTAGAACGGCTGATTTAAACGAACAAGATTAGTTAAAATTTCGGTTGTGAACACTGAAAATACCGGTTTTTTTTTTCAACACCACGCTCACTATGAATCTTTGACAGACAGTTATCAGTAATTTAATATACTGATCATAGGAAATTTTTTTTTTACAACTCAATACTGTACGTCACAGCCATAGCTCTCTAGCTGCAGTGGTTTTTAAAATGTCATCAAGTTAGGATTTCTCCCAAATATTATTGTGTTAAAACTTATTTGAAATTAAATCATAAGAAAGCAATAGTAAAGCAAAATGGCGCTCAATTCATTTCTAATTTTTCTCTGTATTTTTTTTTTTTTTAGCTCCTTTATTTTTGTTTGTTTTCCTCCCTAAATCAGGGGTTCTCAGAACTTTAGTGTCCTAAGGTCGTAGACCAGCCCAATCTTTATCACAGACCTGTTATCGAGCCCACACGTGTAAGGTAGTATTGATAAGTTTACGTTGCCTTAGCCTAAAACGCCCACTGATGCGGATGAAGGGTAGAATCCATATGATACTGTAGCCACGGCATATTAAGGGACTATGTGGCTAGTGCAAAGTCCATACGCCATTCTATGGTGCTGTGAAGTACTTTTATAATGCGACCAATTTATGGTGCTGTGAAGTACTTTTATAATGCGACCAATCCATGGCGCTGTGAAGTACTTTTATAATGCGACCAATTTATGGTGCTGTGAAGTACTTTTATAATGCGCCCAAACTATGGTGCTGTGAAGTACTTTTATAATGCGCCCAATGTATGGCGATGTGAAGTACTTTTAAAATTCGACCAATCTATGGAGCTGTGAAGTACTTTTATAATGCGACCAATCCATGGCGCTGTGAAGTACTTTTATAATGCGACCAATTTATGGTGCTGTGAAGTACTTTTATAATGCGACCAATCCATGGCGCTGTGAAGTACTTTTATAATGCGACCAATCCATGGTGCTGTGAAATACTTTTAAAATTCGACCAATCTATGGAGCTGTGAAGTACTTTTATAATGCGACCAATCAACGGCGCTGTGAAGTACTTTTATAATGCGCCCAATGTATGGCGATGTGAAGTACTTTTATAATGCGACCAATTTATGGTGCTGTGAAGTACTTTTATAATGCGCCCAATCTATGGTGCTGTGAAGTACTTTTATAATGCGCCCAATGTATGGCGATGTGAAGTACTTTTAAAATTCGACCAATCTATGGAGCTGTAAAGTACTTTTATAATGCGACCAATCCATGGCGCTGTGAAGTACTTTTATGATGCGACCAATTTATGGTGCTGTGAAGTACTTTTATAATGCGACCAATCCATGGCGCTGTGAAGTACTTTTATAATGCGACCAATCCATGGTGCTGTGAAATACTTTTAAAATTCGACCAATCTATGGAGCTGTGAAGTACTTTTATAATGCGACCAATCAACGGCGCTGTGAAGTACTTTTATAATGCGCCCAATGTATGGCGATGTGAAGTACTTTTATAATGCGACCAATCCATGGCGCTGTGAAGTACTTTTATAATGCGACCAATCCATGGTGCTGTGAAGTACTTTTAAAATTCGACCAATCTATGATGCTGTGAAGTACTTTTATAATGCGACCAATCTATGGCGCAGTGAAGTACTTTTATAATGCGACCAATCTATGGCGCTGTGAAGTAATTCAATAATATTAAAACAATTTTAACAGTAATATTAGGTTTACTAAAAACCTTTTTTGAATGGGAGAGGTGGTAGCGCTTTGGGGGGGAGGGGGGAGGGGCAGCGGGCTATTTATAGGTGATCCGCACAATCGACCAGTCAGAAGTGATGCCGCTTTGGGTAAGTAAGCACGATTGAATCCGTTGCTGTTTAAAAGTTCATGCCCCCTCGGGCTAGTAATGCAGGCTCGTGTGTGGTTGGAACGAAGGGCACTTAAAGGATTATACCCCATAGGTACTTATACAAACTCGTCATAGGATCACGTGACTAAAAAAAACGTCTTATCCTTACAGGGATGTCATAGGATAGGAGATGGACACGTCTTTAAACATAGAGACATGACACCACGGGTGAAAATAAAAAGAGCTTTTAACAAAGGAAGTATTGCTGTAATAACTATAGTATAACTAACATAAGAAATATGAACGATTTCAAAGTTTGTCGGACTTTTACATTGGCAAAATACATTCAGTTAATGAAGTCAGTGCTTATTTTATTTGACTGTGCCAATGGTGAAGGCGCCTCAGGCGTACCTCCGATATTAAATAATACAGTCATGATCCGTTGCTAACTTTTAAAACTCTGAGCTTCAACAGTTTGGAGGAAGAGGGACTGGGGTGGGGGCGGGTTCCTGGCTCTAGACAGCGGTTCTCATGATCTTTTTTTGTGGGGACTGTACCCCAAAGGGTGCGAAAGTATGTGTCCTATCTCTTGTGATTAAGCTTTAATTACGTTTCATGTTATTGCCTTATTTGGTATTGTTCCATCCCAATGATGCAATCACCCCAATGATGCAATCAGTGATGCAATCACCCCAGTGATGCAATCACATCAATGATGCAATATGCGGGGGTGATATATCCTATAAATAGGAAGTTACCACGGTTGTTATAGGGACGGAGACACACACAAGAGAGAGACTAGAGACCCAGGAATGGGATACTAGGACTAAGTGGACAGTGCAGTCGAGAGTTATAATAGTTATAGATTCGTGTACTGGTTTATAAGTTATAGCAGCTACTTGTGATTTATTGCCACATCTCTCATAGAATATTGATCTTACTATTTATCGTGTGTGATAATGTATAGAATTATACATGCGTTTTATTGATTCATCTTCTCAAGTGTTTATATTGGATTATCATATTCTCATCTGTATATATCATGCATTAAAAAGTTCAGTTAATTCTTTTACAATACAAGGAGTTGTGTCGTCTGATTTAATTAGAGTACAAGTGGGATACGACAGTATGTCTACCGGCCCTCCCGCCCCCCACTCCCACGTAAGTTCGCGAACACTTGTACTTGTTTTCCTAACGGAACGCGCTTACTTGGGCGACCTTCTTCAAACTCTTGGTTGTTTTAATAAACGAAAAAATTATACGTCGCTTCGTAACCCCCTGCACAACCCTTGGGGGGGGGGGCGCACAAAACCGGTTGAGAACCGCGTCTCTACAAGATCAACATCATCTCGTGGTGTACTACTAGTGAGTTGTGTTGATTATAATCAGATCTGTTGACTATAACAAGTTCTGTTGACTATAACAAGTTGCGTTGACTATAAAAAGTTCTGTTGAGTAAAGAGTCTACTGCAGTATTTCACTACGTTTAATGTCACGGAAAAAAAACAACAACAAACAAACATGGCCAGCAACATCGACACACACACACACACACAAACATACATACACACACAAACATACAATCTGAGAGCTTTGCTTGAGTGTGTGTGTGCGTGCGTGCGTGTGTGTGTATGAGGGTGGGGAGGGGGAGGGCAAATCAGTGAGGGGAAGGAGAATGACAATCCTATCGCTGCTTGACGCCATCACACGAAATGAAGGGACAGTGACACTGGCCCTAATTATTTAACTGACTAATTCTGTCACGGAGGGGGGGGGAAAGGGGAAAACAAGGGGGGGGGGGCAGGTCTAAACTCACCAAATCTCGCCCCCCCCCCCAATATATCCCTTCAAATTCTCTACGGAGGAAACAAAAAAAAAAAACCAAAATTATGCACTATCTTAATGCAACACACAGGGGGGGGGGGCATTAATACGCGATAACGAGGGTAAGGAGCTAATCGCCCCCCCCCCTCGGGGGGATGATAGACCTGGCTTCTGCTCACATCTTCCACTGCAGTGTGTGACAAACCAAAAAAAAAATAACAACAACAAGAAACAACAACCTTGCCTCCCCCCCCCCCACCCCACTCCTCCACTTCCCCTACTCCCCCCTCCCACCGTTAGATCATTGCTTTCCAATTTTCTGCCTTTCAGGCTCACCCAATTTCCCAGGAGACCGCAGCCAATAAAGAAATGTAGAAAGAAAAGAAAAAAAAAAAATAAAAGAAAAGAAGATGATCACCATCATATAGGAAAATAAAACATTGAAAAAAAAACATAGAAAAAAAAAACTTAAGACACAGAAAGAGGTAAAATATAAGAAAAAACAAAAACATAGAAAAATAAAAAGTCTGGTCAGATAATAAAGAATACGTTCAGGGAGGCGGGGAACGAATGGCGGGGGGGGGGTCCTGTTTGAAGGGTGGGTGTGACTGTTTGCGGATAGGGAGGGGGAGGAGGGGAGAGCCAAAGGTCATAGGCGAATACCGAGGACGATATTTGTGTGTGTGTGAGTGTGTGATCACAAGTGTTGTTGAGTTCTGGGAATCATGGTCGTCACCATCAACAAAACGTGGGATAAGGGTGTGTGGGGGGGGGGGACGGGGGAAGCGCTGATATACCGGGTGCCCCTGTCTCTGAAAGGCCCATGCGTGAATGGCACCTGACATTCAGACAAAACTGTAATGAGCTAAGAAGGACGTTTTGCGTGTTGCGTGCTAGCCGCCCCCCCCCCTTTAGTCTTCTGCATCTTCAGCTCGGACACCGGCTAACGAGACATTTTTCAGCACACAAACAAACTTACACACACGCGCACACAAAGGCAAACACGCACGCACACACACACACCTTTCCATCTAACAAAACTTTAAAAAAAACCCAAAACAAAACAGTTGAAAAACAAAAAAAAAATAATGTATCAAAACATTAATGTCTTTTTTTTTCTAATGACCAGGAAATTATTATCACCTCCTCCAACCGCCCCACCCCAATCCAAAATGTTTTTTCACATTGCTGGACTATCGCGAAATCGGTTCCCTTTTTGTTTTTTTTTTAGAAGGGGGAAGGCGAAAATAAAAAACAAAATCAAAGAAAGAATTATGCCGTTTATTGGGCCGTTGAGCTCACTTGCTTCCCGCGCGGCTACGGAATGCCCCCCCCCACCGTGTATCATCTACCCCCCCCTCCCTCCGACTAATTGTTAGATATCAATTTCAAGTCGGGTGAACATTCTGATAGGAGAAAAAAAATTCCAAGGAATATTTGAAGGGGACGGGTGGTGGTTGTGGTGGGGGAGGGGCTCGCTCCAGGGCCGTCGCAATTGAGCGGTGCGGGAGCTCCACGACAGCTAGTTGCTTATAATTGTTTTTTTTTATTTCGATGTGAAAATGAGTGGGTGGGATGGGGGGGGGGGGGGGGATAGATCAGAAGGGTTCATGTTTTCATAGTTTGTCCCAGTCGGGGGGGGGGGGGGTTCCAGCTCAAACGTTTTGTATGGACAGAATGCCTGCATCACTGACACAGACAAGAACCCTCAACTAAATTATCATCGAAAGACTAAAAAAAAAGGTGTGTGTGTGTGTGGGGGGGGGTTTGGTTCGCTCTGACGTCCCGGGGCATCATTAAATTATTCCTAAACACACCTCACTTGGCCAGCAACATCTCCCCCCCCCCCCCGTGCGCATCAAATAATCTGTATCCCGCTAGTCAGAGCTAGTTAGCAGCTAACACGGCAGCTTGGCCTACGATAATCAACAACCACACGAGCCATAGAAAAGCAGCAGTCATACACAGATAAACAGTAGGAAGGGACGCCAAAGAGTGCTCGAATTTGATCGATTATTAGTGATGTGACGGAGCTGACGAAAAATCGGCATCTGTCGGATTCGGATTTGGCAAACATAAATCCGTCGGATTCGAATGCGGATGCGGATTAGGCGAGAGAGGTGTATCTAAAATACGTTCATGACCAAACACGACGTCTAATCTATGGACAGCTGAGTAAGGGTCCAGGAGTTTAGTTTTATCTGTTTTCTTTAATTCCGGTTTTCGAAAGTCTCTAGGTTTTTTTTTAATTTTACTTACGATTTCTACGACCGTGTTTGATCTGAAAACGGTAATTTTTCAAATTCGAATCCGATGGAATTTTTTTTTAAATCCGTCGGATTCGAATTCGCTAAAAAAAACGTCGAAGTTCGAATGTCGTCGGATTCGAATTCAAACTTCGTCACATCCATATCGATTATTTTTATTACTAGTTGGGCCCTTCCTTTGATGCGGGGGGGGGGGGGCTTGGGGCGGTTGTCCTAATCCACATAGGACCGCCAATGGTAGAAGAGATTTGAGATGAATGATTGCTCGGTATGAAAAATTAGCCGACAGAGAGGAGAAACTCACTACAATAATATATTGTATAAAACTATTTCTCGAAGATGTAAAAAAAAATAAATATATATATATATAGCTCAGTGACATACCCACACACACACACACAGAAGGAAAAAAATGCAATTTTTATGGCATCATAATTTTTAAAAAAGGCGGAAAGAGGTGTGTGTCTGTGGGGGTGGGGGGGGGGCGTCCAAAAACGACTTTTCCCATAAACGGAAGTTGCGGTTAATAGGTTCATGGATGCCGACCCGTGTGACATAATCCTGGCGGGAGAAACAAGCCCACAGCAAGACAACTTTTCAAATTCCATGAAATGCGCATGCGTCAGGGAAAAAAAAAACAAATTTCCATCAGGATGAAAAAAAAAGGAAATAAAAACAAACCTCACACGAGAATAAACAAAATATAAAAATAAACTGGAGCTTTTCTTGGTGTCGCCAATGTGACATTAAAATTTGGGAGTTATCACGGAGCTAGAGAGGCTCCGGGGGGGGGATGACTCCCTTGGAAGTTTGTCATGACTCTCATGAGCTTATTATTATCTTTTGCAAGTGTGTGAGTGTGCCGGTCTTCTTTTGCATGTGTATGCGTGAGAGTCTTTTTTTTTGTATGTGTATGTGCGCGTGTTTCTGAGCCTTCTCTTTAATGTGTGTGTGTGTGTGTATGCGCGGGTTTTTTTTATGAATGAGTGTGATTCCTCTTTTGTATGTGTGTGTATGTTTATGTCCTCTTTTGTATGTGTGTGTGTGTATGTCTTCTTTTGTATGTGTGTGTGTGTATATCTTCTTTTGTATGTCTGTGTTTCTCTTCTTTTGTATGTGTGTGTGTGTGTGTGTGTGTGAATCATCTTTTGTACGTGTGTGTGCGAGTATTCTTTTTGTAAAAAAGAACACACTCCTCCCCGTTCCCTACCCCCTGAGGAGGATGGGGCTATAAAATATACAGATGTCGATGAAATCTCTGTAATAAACAAAGTAATGAAAAAAGAAGGGGGGGGGGAGAGGGTAATAAACTCATAATTTTTTTTTTACTGGAAATTTGGGTGCTCCGCGATAAATAGTTTTTAAAAAAAAAAGTGTTTTTAAAAAAATCAGATGCTTGGAGAAATTATCATTCATTTGGGTCTGTAACAAACACACCGTCGTGTAAAAATATTAGGCAGATCGAACTCATTAATCCAGGACACACACACACACACACAACCCAAGACACTTGTACACAGACACGTATCATCCATATACAGGGACATACATATATCCTTGATACGCATAATCCAAGACACTCATAACCCAGGACATTCATAAAAGGACATACATAATCCAGGACACCCATACAGGGACATACATATCCCTGGACACACATAATCCAAGACACTCATAATCCAGGACATTCATAAAAGGACATACATAATCCAGGACACCCATACAGGGACATACATATCCCTGGACACACATAATCCAAGACACTCATAATCCAGGACATTCATAAAAGGACATACATAATCCAGGACACCCATACAGGGGGGGGGGGACACACGTAGTCCAACACATGCATATGAAAGAAGACGTACAACAGAAGATACCAGTGGTGTCGCGGTCAACTTGGGAGAGAGGGGAGGTGGGTGGGGGGGGGTCTCTGTCTATAGCTCCAACCGTAACACCCTCCCCCCCCCCTACCCGCCCCGCGCATGCCGGTGACACTGCCATCCCCCCGCCTCCTATAACGACCCCCCCCCCAGTGTACACACAACATAAACGCCCACAGCGTACTGAACTCATCAGTTATACCCCCTTATAATCGGGCCGAATAAACTTCGTTTTTGGTAAAGTGAGACATGTCATGAGACAAAACGATTTTTTAATATTTTTGTTTATTAAGGTTTGTAGATATTATATTTAAATTCCCACCGTTTTCCACGAATGGGAAAATTAGTTATTTGATGATAAAAATAGATGAACGATAATATAGCTTTTGTTTTGAACAGTTTATTTAGTTAGTCATTGTTTTATAGAGGTGGGGTTTTGTTATATTTTAACTTTTCTCTTGATTCTGAAAGTTAAATAATTATTTAATTTACTATGAATGTAGTACATTTTTAAAAAAAATTTTCAGTGAGCTAGATTTCCAGTTTAGCCTTATGAGATATATGATATACCTATTGTAATCAGCTGAGAGGAAAAAGTTTTGTTGTAGCATACGCCTGATGTTAAATTATACACAAATTTTGTAGGTAGGCAGAATCATTTACTATTATTGATTAAGCTTATGCACTGAGGGAAAGAAAATATAATAGTTTAAAAGTCAATAACAATTTAGTAAGATACAACAATATTGTATCATTGAGAAATAAAAACTATTAGGTGATTGAATTTTGCAAGAATTAACTGATGGTGAAACATGTTATCTTTGAAACAATGTTTCAATGTTTTGTAAATGCTGCGAGATATCATTTAAATGTATAGTTTATAAATACATTGTTTTTTATTTTATTGGTTATTGCTTACTGTTGTTTTTTTAAATATCATATTATTAAATAAATAGCAATAATGATAAGACCTAATGGGAAATTGTATATGCATATTAATAGGCATGATAATTTACTTTTTTACAATATTTTATTTTAATTGGAATGTTTTAATCAATTACTATTTATTTTTCTTTAATTTCAGTGTAAACTATTATAATAAATAATTGTTAGTTTGCCTTTATTCATCATCTGCAAAAGTGTTTAACGACAAATCCAGACTTAGAAATGGCACTTAATTTGTTACCTGCAGGAACGCTTTGTGTGATATGCAAACGAGATTTTGAAGGTGATGAAACCGACAAAACTAGAGTTACTGCTAAAGGTGTTAACACTTTAAAATCGTACTGCGACTTATGGAATAACATTGAATTGAAAGATTATTTGGAAACCAATCCTGATGTTATTCATGTCCATGAAAAGTGTCGTAGGGGTTTTACGAATAAGCGTAGATATGAACAAACTTGTGTTAAGTCAGACTCATCCCCCACGGAAGTGAATCGAAAGCCATTAAGATCAAAAGAAAATAGCTTTCAGTGGAAACAGCATTGCTTCTTTTGCAAACAGATTGTTGTATTTGATGATCGTCATCCTCAAAAAAATAATGGCCGAAGGGTTAGAACAGTTGAACTGCGAGATAAGCTAATATCAGTATGTGAAGGTAGGCAAGATCAGTGGGGTGTAGATGTTAAAGGAAGGTTGGAGTCAATTATGTGTTTATTTGCTTCAGAGGCAGTGTATCACAAGAATTGCCACTTGCTGTTTTGTAGTGGCAGAATAGGACCTACTTCCTCCAAAGAATCATCTGTAAATGTAGAGGCAAGCGAATCAAATGTTCATGTGTGTAAACAAGAGGTTTTTGAATCGCTTTGTGAATGGTTGGAAACTATGGATGGAGAACTCCATACATTAGAAGACTTTCATAATCGCATGACAGAACTAACTGGCAGTGATGAAACGGTTTACAGCATTAAACACGTGAAGCGTAAACTGGAGGCAAAATATGGTGATCACATTCAGTTTAATTCTGTTTCGGGTAAGAAAACTGTAATATGTTTCCGTGATTTGGCTTCCACCATTATCAATGACAAGTGGTATTCGGAACGCCACAGCTCTATTGAAGATGAAAGCATCAGAGTGGTTACGGCAGCGGCTAACTTAATAAAGAACGAAATACGTCAAACACTCTATCAAACTGATTTATATCCTCCTATTGATAATATCAGTAATGAAAAGAAAATGAAAGATTGGGTTCCAAACCTCCTCATGACATTTTTGACAAACATCGTACGTCAAGATGAAATAGCTTTCAACACTGAAATCGAAAATTGTTTTAAATATGAACTGACATCTCTGCCAAGTTCATTGTTCAGAGATGGCTTCTTGCGAAAGGGAATTAAATCACAGTTAGCAGCAGAACTGCGTGCCAAAATTGATGAATCGACAAAGTCCCCGGAAGTTAATGCTGTTGTTGTTGATGGTGGCTACTTACTTCATAAAGTTAAGTGGACAACAGGATTGACTTATGGTGATATTATTGCCACATATGTTAGTTTTATTTGTCAACATTTTGGACACAATGTAACTGTAGTTTTCGATGGTTATGAAAATGGACCAAGCATCAAAGACCATGAACACTTCAGACGTGCTCACAAATCTTGCCCAGAAGTGATTGTGGAATTAGGCAATTCTGTTGTCAGTGATCAGGCTGCTTTTTTGGCCAATGAAAAAAACAAAACTCAGTTGATACATTTGCTTGCTGACGCTTTAACAACTTCAGGTTTCTTAGTGAACCACGCATTAAGTGATGCTGATACTAGCATAGTTCATCATGCTCTACAGCTAGCTGCTAAACAATTTAAAGTTTTGGTGGTTGCCAGTGACACAGATGTGTTGGTACTGCTTATACATCATTTTCAACCAATAATGGGTGACATTTTTATGCAGTATGAGATCACTGGCAATAGTGGTGGGAAAACAGTCACAGTACCTGTTCGTGAAGCTGTACATGCTGTAGGTAGAAGTGCAGCTAACCAAGTCCTATGCTGCCATGCCATAAGTGGATGTGACACAACATCATCATTGTTCGGGAGAGGCAAAGTTACTGTGTGGCGTAAATTAACCGGTAATATTTCCACATTACCTCTGACAGAAGTAATGGGATTTGAGAACGCCACGCATGCAGATGTTTTGCAAGCCGGCTTACAGTTGCTTGCTCTAATATATGGTGGTAAGTGCACAGACAGATTAAATCATATGAGGTACTTAACTTATGTTAACTTGATGTCAACAAGTCCAACTCAACCACGTCCTGAAAGATTGCCTCCAACCGAGTGTGCAGCAAAGTATCATATCTATCGCACTCATTACCAAACTGCTGTTTGGAGATCATTAGGCACTACAAATCTTAAACCGGAGGACTGGGGTTGGAAGCTGGATAATAATAATTATGCTCCAATAGCTACTGATTTGCCTGCTGCTCCAGAAAATTTGTTGAAGGTAGTACGATGTAAATGCCGAGCAGATACAGATCGGCCGTGCTCATCTCAGCTTTGTTCTTGCCGTAAGCATGGCTTACCTTGTGTTAGCGCATGTAAAAATTGTAATGGACAAACATGTGACAATTCCAAAAGTACTGAATTTTGTGAAGACTGCTCAGATGAGGAAGATCATTCAGTTTCTCAGGTTCATCATTTGGGTGATGCAGTTCCCGATGATTGCTTGCTGTTTGATATCCCGTGGTTGGATGAGGAAGTCGTCGACTGACAATCATTTTCATAATTTTATTATATTTTGTAATTTTGTTTGTATATCTGTCATTATATGATTAAGACGTGCATTACAGACAATATTTAAAATTAATTTTGGTTCTTCATTTACTGTAACAAAACTTTAATAAAATTTACTAAAAATTCACTTTTTGGTGTTGATTTTTGCTAAATAACTTTTTTTCCCATTCATCTACACGAGTGGGATTTAAAATATACATTCCATATCATATTCTGTATCTAATAAATATAAACTTGCTTTGTCTCATGACATGTCCAGGTTTTTATAATTTCACCCGGATTATTATAAATGAAATGTCAGCTGTCCACCAGGTCAAAGTACCAATCATGTAAATCAATTTGAATCGGTTGAGCTAAATAATAGCAATGTGTTGATCAGCTCAGCAGTATGGACTTTTTAAGTGACTAATTAATCAGCAAAACAAAACAAAACAAACGAGCCCAAAGAATCCGTATGTCCTGACGCTGCTGCTACTGTGGAAAGTTTAATCAATATTTTATCGACATTTTTGACCCCCCTCCCCCCAAAAAAATCATCAAGTTTAATAATGCATATGAAATGTTAAAGTAAACAATAAAATTGGAATTTATGAAAGATGATCGCGCGAATCCACCCCCCCCCCTTTTCCTTTCTTTCCTAACCGCTAAATTTGGTGTGAATGTTTCTTTTTGTGTTTAACTTTTGAAATGCTGTAAATTTCATATTTCCTCCTGTATTCATGCACAGTTTATAAAAGGAAATGGGAATAATCGATCGGGATTTCATTTTGTGTGCTTTTTATTTATTTTTTTTTTTTTGTTTTTGTTATCTTCTCACATTTAATCCAATTTATCTTCAAACTGAAAATAAAACCCAGCATAAACCTAGATTTGAGGTTGTAAGAAAGCAACAACAACAACAACAACTAAATAAAGAATACACCCCCACCACCCCCTTCCTCTCCGTGCAGTGTAAAAAAAAATTAAAATAAAACAAAATGAAATCTTCCTCTTCCCGTTCGTAATGCCGGTCAGTTCATCTGTCTGTCTGTCTGTCAATCGGTGGAGCGCATTACATGAATATAAAATACACCCCGGGCCTGTATCTTCTCGGGGATCAGCTGTCAAACTGATCCACTGTTTTGTGTCTGTTGTTTTAAAAACGAAACAGACTTTTACTCTTGTCTCCAATCCTAAAACAGACTTTTACTCTTGTTTCCAATCATAAAACAGACTTTTACTCTTGTCTCCAATCCTAAAACAGACTTTTACTTTTGTTTCCGATCATAAAACAGACTTTTACTCTTGCTTCCAATCATAAAACAGACTTTTACTCTTGTCTCCAATCCTAAAACAGACTTTTACTTTTGTTTCCGATCATTAAACAGACTTTTACTCTTGTCTCAAATCCTAAAACAGACTTTTACTCTTGTTTCCAATCATAAAACAGACTTTTACTCTTGATTCCAATCATAAAACAGACTTTTACTATTGTCTACAATCCTACAACAGACTTTTACTTTTGTTTCCAATCATAAAACAGACTTTTACTCTTGTCTCCAATCCTAAAACAGAATTTTACTCTTGTCTACAATCCTAAAACAGACTTTTACTCTTGTTTCCGATCATAAAACAGACTTTTACTCTTGTCTCTAATCTTAAAACAGACTTTTACTTTTTTTTCGATCATAAAACAGACTTTTACTCTTGTCTACAATCCTAAAACAGACTTTTACTCTTGTTTCCAATCATAAAACAGACTCTTACTCTTTTTTTCCAGTCATTAAACAAGACAAGACAAGGTCTGTGCGTACGATTCTTTGCAATATAGTGGGGTGTGGATGGGTGGGTTGATGGAGGCCTTCTGGCTAGTATGAAGAGCCAGGACAGTGAAAGTGGGTCAGGCCGTAGGTAAATTTAAGTTCAAGCTTTGAGAATGTTTAACGGAATAGGATTTTGAACGGGTGGACAGGAGACAGAGAACCCGTTAACTTTTAACAAATAAGAGGCATTTTAAGACAATAAACAAAAGTGCCATGGTAGAATCCAGGAAGATGCGTCGATGTGAGTAGGTTCAGGAGGCCAAAGGGGAGGGGGTTAGAGCCCTGCTACGACTAAATAAAGTTTGGGGGACAATGTGTCGGTGTTGGGGAGAAGGGCCGGCCTTAAGCCGATTTGACCGACCGCTCCAAATTGGGCCCCGCGCCTGGCAGGGGCCCTGCCATTTACATTGAGCGCATCATCACTATAAATTACAGCTAGAAGAGGAGCATCGCAAGCGTACGTTAAATTGGGCCCCGCTATTCATAAGGACGGGCCTGTCGGGGAGTATTTGTGAGTTTTAGTTATGGTGTGTAGCGAGATATTCATAAGAGAACACTCCACATCCTGACTATCTCGTCCCGCAAGTTATTCGGATAGGTGAAAACAAAACGTATCGAGTCGCGCAATTATAAATGTTCTACGACAGTGGTTCGCAAATTTTGGCGATTGGCACCCTACTAACAGCTTCAGTTTTCCGCGACCCACCCGCATAATAAGAAAAACCAAAAAAAAAAAAAAAAGGCGCATGAAAGGATAGCTGAAAATCAAAATCAAGTGCGTACTTCTCGATTAAACAATTATTACATTTTTTTGGTGGTGACCCACTTCGAAACAGCCTTCGACACCCACACTTTTTGAACCGCTGTTCAACTGCATGTGCTTATATAATATAAAAACAACCCAACAAACAAGGTCTGCGGGGCTATTCCAGACTGCGCGTGCGGACATGAGCGATCCCCCCAAGGAAGCACTTAAAAGAAGCGACCATAAGCAATCAGACACATGTGTTTGTTTACGTAACGGTTTATCCACCTACCTGGCTGTTCCTGTCGTTGATGAGCTCAATGGACCAACGGCCCTCGTGTTTTATCCATACAAAGATGACGCCCCTGCTGTCACAGGTGGCCAGCTTTTGGTACGGCTCGTTCCACCTGACCAACACGACCTGTGAGGAGAAATATATATATATATATATATATATATATATATATATATATATATATATATATGTATATATATATATATATATATATATATATATATATATATAATGAACGGACACAATGTGGCCCCCGACTAAAAAGTTTGCCCACCCCTGATCTAGACAAAAATAGTTTATTATTTATTAGCAAAGGCCAAAAAAAAAAACAAAACAAAACAAAACAAAACAACTGTTAAGAAGGAAAAAAAAACATCAACTGGGTGGAGAGAAAAGAGTTTTCTGTATGAGAATGTTGCTCTCTAGACTCTAGACTGTTGATAGCATACGACGAGGGTGGGAGGGGGGGGGAGTGCGGATCCCGAATGTAAATGGTGATTTACGTGAGTAATGGGGGGGGGGGGAAGTGACAATAATGACCAAATTTCTTGTTGTTTAATTTGGCTGTTCGAGCATAAATCAGGCTCTGATCTGAAAAGGAGGGGGGGGGGGACGATGAATGCTGGCCAGATTTTTTTTACAGACATATCTTTCTTGTTTTTTTTATATAAATAAAGAAAAATCAGCAACTGGTTTTGACCAGACATTTTATGCAATGTCAGCGGTTTGGCAGAGATCGAAATACTTAATGAAAACTAGAATCCTGAAACAACAACAACATCATCAACAAGCGCCAACCGAACTTAACCGAAATAAACTAAACAACAGCAGAAGGACATACACGGAAATGCAAATGAGTTTTGTAATCTAAACTGAAATCCCTGCATGCAGCAGATGACCGATCTCCCGACCATCACAAACCCCCTCCCCCCCACCACTATCCTTTCCAAACAATACACATACACACACACACACACACGCTCACTCACACAATCCCGGATGCATATTTTCTCCTGCATGCTTACTTCCTCATTTCCAATACAGTCGACAAGAGAGACTCAATTTAAGGGGATGGGGGTTTGGGGGGGGGGGGGGTTAGGGGTAGGGGTACGGAACAGAGCAGATGAATAAGTCGTGAATGGGAATGCGGAGGGGGGAAAATTGCATAATAAAAGAAAATGTGTGTTGGAGGAGCAAGAGAGCGCGTGGTGTAGAAAGGGGCGGTGGCGTCGGGCGCAGACAATCTTGGCCTGAAACGATCATGAAGTTGGCTGATTTCAGAGACAGGAAATTGCAAAGCCAGAGGGGGAGGAAAAAAAAAAGATATCTGGCCATAATATCTGCGTGTCGTCAGATTGATACAAATGTTGAAGTGAATGCAAAGAAGAATTGTGCGCGCCTCCTTTTTCAAATGTGGCGCAGAGTGTGTGTGTGTCTGTGTGTGTGTTTGCGCGGCGTACCCATGAGCGAAGGGCTGGGGGGGTCTTTTAAGATGATGAACGGAATTCTGGCCTCGTACCAGATGAGGGCCATATCTACAATGCAGTGGGACATGTGAGTTCCGGGTGTGAGTTTTTTTTTTTTTGCAAAGCGGAGATAAAAAAACAAAACTAGGAATAAACAAAACTATCGAACTAATTACTGTTGATTATTGGTTTACGCGGAACAAAATACGGCACTTTGAAGTTTTATGTTGTCAAACCAACTCCCGTTTTGGGATACCACCAATGTTCGTCTTATCATCGATTTCGTTGAAGTGAGGTTAAGTACGTCCTTAAGTGTAAATGTACGTAAATCAACAGTTCTAATATGCGGGCTCGATTTCAATGCCAAACGTCGAGCTGTTGTTCCCCTTGGGCAGGGGTTCTCGGAACTTTTGCGATTCGCGGCTCAGAATTAAAGAAACAAAACGAAAGAAAGGCTAAACATTTTTTTTAAATATTATTTCATCGCTTACTTTATCAGTAAAACGTTTTTTTTTTTTGCGGCCCACTTCAAATCAGCTCGCGTTACACCGGTAGGTCACGTCCCAAGCTTTGAGAACCACTGACTTTAAGGATGGAGACTACCAATGTTTTCACGAGTTGTTCCCCCCCCTCCCAAAAAAAAAAAACACCGTCACATCAAACTAGAATCTGCAATGGCCCAGAGATAAATGAAGGTTGAAGTTAAGTGCACCCTAAGAACTATAGTTCAAAGCTGTGCAACTTATGTTTAAGTGCATCCAAAGATATAGTTCAGAATTTTCAAACTTATGTTGAAGTGCACCCTAAAAACTATAGTTCAGAGCTGTCCAAGTTATGTTGAAGTGCACCCTAAGAACCATAGATAAGAATTTTTAAACTTACGTCTAGTGCACCCAAAGAACTATAGTCCATAACTGTCTAACTGATGATTAGTGCACAAACCTAATACCCCGTGTCCTAGTCTGTCTGCTGATATTTCCCGTACCCAGGAGTGACCACGTCTGTCTGCTCTGCTGATGTTTCCCGTACCCCAGGAGACAGTTTTCAGTTTCTTGATACGAAATAAGATCCCGGGGAAAAAAAATGGACTCGTCCATTAAGTTAGGTAGCAGGCCTGGTAGAGAATGACCGACCCACTTCAACCCCGCCCCCCCCCTTCCCTTAGTACCACGCTATCTTTCTCCTTGGCTGGTTCAATAAAAGAAGAAGAAAAAAAAGTGGACCATACAATTTGACGTGAACATCAATAATACCCCAAGAATGTTTTATCTATTTGGTCAAAGTTTGGACTGGATCCTATGTTAATACACAAAAAAAACAAACAATGACAACAAGGAAGAAGACAAATGGATGGAAAGGAGATAAAAAATTAAATTCCGTGGAAGATAAACCATTTTGTGAAAACTCGTTTTTCTGTCCATGCATTACTGAAATGGAAGAGATACCTTCTAGCATGCTGGGTTTTTTTTTTTATTGAATATTGCAAATGAATGGAAAGGAGATAAAAAATTAAATTCCGTGAAAGATAAACCATTTTTTGTGAAAACTCGTTTTTCTGTCCAAACATTACTGGGAATGGTAGAGAAAGCTTCTGGCATACTAGATTTTTATTGATCACTGAGCCAGTCACGTGGGATGTTTTATTTGAAAATAAAATGCCCAAGTGTTTCAGTTTTTGTTTTTTTTCAGGATCCGTTGGGGAATGGCGGGTGATCGCAAGAGCCATTAGTATAGAGAACACCACTTTGACGTCAGGACTGTGTGGTCACTCCCACATTTATGGGCAGGAAGACGTTAGCGTCAATGACATGGTGACGTCAATGTCACGTGACGTGGGTCAGGCTATGTGGGTCACTAACATCTTCAGTGTCCTTAATTAATGTCACGTGAGTCAAGACTATGTAGGTCACCAGCATCTTCAGTGACCTGAATTAATGCCACGTGAGTCAGACAATGCAGGCCAATTACATCTTCAGTGAGCTGAACTAATGTCACGTGAGCCAGACTATGTAGGTCACATCTTAAGTGACAATTTATGTCATCTCAAAAAAAAAAAAAGTGGAGGATAATATATTAAAATTCAAATCACAAATGTTTTTAAACCTTTAAAATGTACACATTTAATTATCCAATGATCCAGTGCTGAAAACGCTTGGATCTTTCCTCTCTAAGTTCTTGGGTTTTTTCTTTGAGGATCATCCTGTGTTCTTAGGTTTTATTTCAAAACATTACAGACAATCTTGGTTTTTTCTCCCCCACTTTACATAGTAACCGGCCTGGGGATGGGGGACGGGGACGGGCAGCCGGTGGATGAAACATCCTTTGATCATATGACCAATATCTGGACAGTTGTTGCAATGCCGAGTCTGTGATGACCATGGGAGGCACCATGGGGAGGGGGCGGGGCACAGGTGACTGGAGTCGCTGGGGCCCTAACCTTGTAGCCTGCGTTAATTTGAATAGTACAAGAGTCACCAAGGTCACCGTCATTTGATTTAGCATCGCTAACACACTTGTGTGTTTGTGTGCGTGTGTTTGTGTGTGACCGCCAATAGTTCCTTTACTTTCGCCTTATTAAAGTCAAAAGTCAGGAAAATTAGAATCAAAACAAAAATGTGCATTCACAAAATCTTTCTTAATACCATCCACCATCATAACCATCTTTTAAACGAATTAGATTCGTGGAATTGGAACACCTCATTTCAACGAAATGGGCGAAAACACGAACATTGGTGGGTATCCGAAAACGAAAGTCGGTTAGACCGTTAGAGTCCCCGTTAGACAATATAAAGACATGGACCAATGGATGAATTAAAGACAGCATCCCAGGATAGGCAACTATGGAAAACAAAAATCTGTCCATTGGTCCATTCGTTCCTCCTACGATCGCATCGCTTAAGGGTATGATGCTGATGAAGTCAATCTGTTGTGTTTTAATAAAAGAAAAAAAGGTTTTTTTTTTTAATGCAAAGTATACGCGTTTTATGCAAACTACTATACGTGTTTTATGTTCCCCGTCAATTATGAGTCTTTGACATTTTAACTCAGGTTGGTGTGAAGTGGGACGCATAATAATACTTCCTTCGCACTGTTTTTGATTCGCTGAATCATCCGAGAGACAACAAACAAAAACAACAACAAATAAAGCAAATTAAAAAAAAAAAAACTCTTAATTCCGTGCTCACTACCATGTAGAATAACAGCGTACAATCCCACCTCCCCCCCCCCCCCCAACATTCTCCAGTCAAACTGTGGACGATGATCTAGACAATATGGGAGAAAGTGAGACGTAACAAAAGCATGAGACACGGGACACACAACAACAACAACAACAACCTTAAATCATTTGTTTTAATTTGTCCGGAGCCGAGAAGAAAACGGTTTTTTTTTTTTAAATTTTTATTTTAAAAACAATGAGGGGGAGAGGGGATGGAAAATAATGGGGGACATTTGAGACCCAGCACCCAGAATGAAAGGGGGTGGTGGGGGATGGGATGGGTGGAGGGGAGATGGATCCTATTGATTCTTAGAGACCAGAGGTTGGGTTTTTTTTTTTTGGTTAGGGGCCAAACACGCAAAACATTTTAACCAACACACACAGACGGCACGAATACAGAGCCGATGGCGTAAGGTGGAGTCTCACAGCCCCCCCCCCCCCCCGGGCTAATAGTTATATGAGTAGACAAGAGACACACCGATACACAGTGGATGAATAGACGCACAGCTATCTATAAGTACACACGTCGTCTCCTGACAGAACACACACACAGTACCGACATGTCAATGTATAGATGAGCTGGCGCATGGATAGGTGAACCGATAGCCAGATGGATAGGCAAAACAAGAGACAGGAAGATAGATGGGGTAAGTAAGCACAAAGGAAGGCAGATAGAAAAGTACATGTGTAGACAAGTATGTAGATGAAAAGAAATGCATACAGTTATAGACAGATGGGCAGATGCACAAATAGATAGGCGGGCAGATAAACATATACGTTCATAGCTGGGCTGGTAGACAAGATAGAGGGGCAGAGAGATGAATAGACTCCTAGGTATGTGGGCTGACAAACAAAGACATATAGTCAGACAGATAAGATAAAAACAGGGTGAACGGAGGAGACCAATAGGCAGACTAAAAAAAAATAGAGGAGATGTGCAGATAGACAGAAGATGCAAACGCCGCAAAAGAAAAAAAAAATCTTTAAAAAGTCTCTTCGAAAACCCCAGTGACTATTGACACTACCGTACATAGCCTGCTAACATGATTAAAACACCAGGGAAGATAACTGTAAAAGTCACGAATTCAATAAAACGATGGAAAGTGTGTGTGGGGGGGGGGGGGGGAAAGGAATGGGAAGGGTGTGAGCAAGTTGGGGTGGGTGGAGAGGCTACATCTTGTTCCGAATCTTGCAGACGATATAAAATCTAAAAAAAAAAGATGCAGGCCTATTGGTCTGGCGTCGTTATCCAATCAGATTTAGTCGATTTGGAAGCTAAATTTATTGGGTTAAGTCAAATAGGGTTTGTGAGGATGTGACGTGCAGGTCCGTTCCAATTTAGTTGAGCATCTTGGGCTGCGTTTGACCTCGTTACATTTGAGCAGAATGCTGGTTAAACTGGTGCTTCAGTTTTAACATATATTTGCAGTTAAATTAATTAGTTCTCCACGTATTCATCCATATTAGCACACATAAGTACACCAGTTCTTCATTTATCCATTTATTAGCACACATAAGTACACCAGTTCGTCATTTATCCATATTAGCACACATAAGTACACCAATTCTTCATTGATCCATATTAGCACACATAAGTAAACCAGTTCTTCATTGATCCATATTAGCACACATAAGTACACCAATTCTTCATTTATCCATATTAGCACACATAAGTACACCAATTCTTCATTTATCCATATTAGCACACATAA